>QANT01003970.1:0-27217 GCA_003254885.1 Purshia tridentata | reverse complement strand
ATCATTGACTATTATGAGATATGAAATTATGCATTTACTTATTTGTAATTTAGAAATGTTTTATTGATTTATTTGTAATTTTCTATTCATATTATCTAACAATGAGGAAAAGCTGGCATAAATTTTTAGTCGACATCAACGTAAGTGAATCTCACACATGTTATAAAGTTAACAGAAGGAGCACATTGCACTTTTCATAAACTATATGTTTCACATTAAAATATTTTGAATATCAAGTACCAAAGTGACAATAACCTATGCTTCAGGGGTGCAAAGTGTAATTGACCCATAAATAAATTGTAATGATTCTTGTTACTAGTTGTCAGTTGCCTAGCGGGCTACATAATAAGACCTAATTGAAGATGGACTAGTGATCCATTGGGCTACATAACAAGACCCAATTAGATCAAGTAGACTACGTTACCAAAACAAAACATTGGGATATATCGAGGAGGAGCAAAACTTTCGTCTAAGTTTGTGCGTCTTTCAAATCAAGGGTACTAACATGTAATGCGAAAATAAATATAAGGTGTATACACCTTTTTCATACAAAAATTTGCTCAAAATAAGATCTTTTTGTGGTCATGCCTAAATTTCCTTTTACGGTCTAAAACATTATAATTTTTTGATGCTCATTTTGTGTTTACATTACTCAGGGCCGGTTCTGACTTTTGGAGGGCCTAGAAGCGAAAATCTAAATTAGACCCTTAAATTTAATTGTACGAAAAACAAATTGTTTTTGCAAAACAATTGACAATTGAAAATTTGAAATTAATATTTTATTAACAAAATTTAGAATCAACAACACCTGAATATCTTGTATTCAGCTCCTTTAATTGAAGATCGAATTCTTTAATTTCCTCTGTTAGATTGTGATTAAAATTTCCCCCACTAAAAGTCTAAAAGTGCTCACCACTCTTTGGTCAGTCAAAAGAAAAAATAGAAGGCATAAAGCCAAAAGCCTCTTTCCTTAAGCAGATGAAGGTATTTCTCTTAACTCTTGCCTTTACGGCTTCTGCCATTCCTTAATTAGTTAATTCATTAATCTTCTACCTCTAGGCTCTTCTAAATGCCAAAGGTTTATTTTCTCTAGAGAATAGAGTTAAATCCCCAATCCCAATTCCCAAAAACCAATTAACCAAGTCTTTACTCTTTTGGGCCTCTTTTCTGATTACTTTAAACTTTTTAAATTTTTTTATTTTTTGGGCTTCCGTTGGGCCTTAAAATAGATAAATAGAGCTATCAATATAGATAGTTCTTTATTTTTTTTTTTATAGTATAATTATTTTTTCGTATTTAAATGTATATATAATATAAATTTTGTGGGCCCCTTTAAACGTGGGCCCTAGCCCATCGCACTCCGTGCACTCCTTCAAGGTCGGCCCTGACATTACCTAAAATAGACTCTTTGCACATACTCCACACATGTAAATATAACTTTTTAATTATTTAGTATTATTTATTTTTTAGCTAATTATTTTAAAAAATTTTGAAAACTTTATAACTCCCCATGCCCACCTAATAAGGTGATGGAGTGTTTTTGTTTTTAATTTTTTAATTTTTTAATATTAAGTTAGTTTAATTTAGCTCTTTATGCTTAGTTTGGTATTGCAGTGAGAAAAAACTGCAATGAAATAATACATCAGTAAAGTAAAACAACTGTGATGTAATATTAGCTGAGTGTTTGGTAAACTATATTTTCAAAAGTGTTGTTCGTACAAAAGTAGTATGAAGGTGTTTGATAAATTGTAATATAAAATTGCTATGACCTTCATAATTACTAAAATGGACATATGCTGAACTTTTTTTTGACTTATTTATTTGAAAAAAAGGCATTTTATTAGTTTATAATTTTTGGTCTACAAATTTATATATATTAGCATTAAAATTATAGACCACAAAACAAAATTATTAAATAAGTATGCATATTATTTTTGTAAGAATATCTTAATGGTACAAATAAAATATCATAATTAGTAATATCAATATAAAATAGTTATATTAAAAGTACATTCACCATCACATACATCATACGTATATATCATAATTTAAAAAGGAGGATAATAGTTGTCATTTTATTAAAAAAAAGTAGATAGATTGGGTAAAAATAATTTTGGCCACAATTGTCACTCAGTACAGTTTTGAAAAGTAAGTTTCAAACTGTAGTGAGTGACTTCAAATAGTCACTCACTATAATTTTTGAATTTTTACCAAATACTAAAACTGTTGTGAATGACCTAGAATTATCACTCACAACAATTTTTGGGTCTCTCACTACAATCCTAAACGGGGTCTTAGTTTAGTCAAGGGTTATTTAAAATATGAACAGTTCAGATTATGAAAATATGTTTTAAAATTTAAATAATAAAAAAGAAAATCGGTAAAAATAGTGGATGAAGAAGGTAAATAGCATTCCGCCATGGGGTGTATTGTATATAAATTTTAAAAGACTTTTGCGGAGTTTAAAAGTCATAGTATTAAGACTTTTAAAAACTTTTAAAAAATCCGTAAAAGTCTATATGTATTTAAATATTAATTAAGATTTTTATTGATTTTTAATACTTTTGCGGAGTTTAAAAGTCATATAGTATTAAGACTTTTAAAAACTTTTAAAAAATCCGTAAAAGTCTATATGTATTCAAATATCAATTAAGATTTTTATTGATTTTTAAAAAGTCCATAAAAGTTTATGTGTATTTAAAAAGTCATCAACTTTTATGGACTTTATTTAATGATCGATTTTGAAAGACTTTTATGTGTATTTCAAAATTATTATAAATCTGATCTCTCTTCTACAAATTTATAAAAATTTCTATAAATTCTATAAAACTATGTAGAATTTGATGAAAATATTTGTAAAAGTCTGAGCGTTAAAAGAAAGTCATAAAAGTCTTTATAAAAGTCTGAAGTCTTTATAATTAAGTCAGTCCCGTTCTAGGTTTGCGGGAAAAGCCGAAAGCGACTTGAGTGTTGTTGGTTCCGCTCTTCTTCAACGTTTCCCGCTCAGACATAAACACAAACATTTCACCTACAAAAAGGTTACTCAAATACAAATACAGAGTGCGAGCGGAAAAAGAGTAAGATAGAATGAAGTATGTGTTGGTTACAGGTGGTGTGGTGAGTGGGTTGGGCAAAGGCGTTACAGCCAGCAGTATAGGCGTCGTCCTCAAAGCCTGTGGCCTTCGTGTCACCTCCATCAAAATCGGTTTTCTTCTTTTTCTTACAATCTTTAATATAAATGTCTGTTTTCCCATTCGTTTATTTAATGACTGGGGTTTTTTATTACTTATTTATTTATTTGGCAACAATTTGCAGATCCATACTTGAACACAGATGCTGGTACCATGTCTCCATTTGAACATGGGGAGGTTTTTGTTCTTGATGATGGTGGCGAGGTATTGCTCGTTAATCTTTTCCTAATACACCTATTTGTTCAGACAGCACTAATTGGCCTTGATTCTGAAATACGTATCAATGTGGGTACTAATGCTGAGTTTAAACTTCAATCGTAACAGGTTGATTTAGACTTGGGTAACTATGAACGATTCCTAGATGTGACTCTTACTAGGGACAACAACATTACGACTGGGAAGATATATCAGGTGCTTATATTTATAAACAAGATGGGCGTCTATCCACTTTATAGGTATTATTAAATTTTTTTAAGAAGTAAGATTTGATCTTTTCATTTTTTTTATCAGTCTGTCCTTGAGAAGGAACGGAGAGGTGATTATCTTGGAAAGACTGTTCAGGTGATGATACAAATGTAATAGAATCGCACTTTTATTTTTTTTTGGCTTGCATTGATTACTGATGACCGCCTCCTGTCATGTTTGAGTCAATTTAGGTGGTTCCACACATCACCGATGCAATTAAGAATTGGATTGAATCAGTTTCTGTTATCCCTGTGGATGGAAAAGAGGGCCCTGCAGATGTTTGTGTAATAGAGTTGGGAGGGACTGTGGGTAAGCAATAGTTTAAACATAGATTCATCTGATGGTTCATTGTTTTCTTACTGTGTTTATCTGCAAGAAGTAAGTTTTTTTCTTTCTTTTTAGGTGACATTGAATCAATGCCATTCATTGAGGCTCTGCGGCAACTGTCTTTTTTAGTTGGTAAGGTTGTCATATATGCTGTTCTTTTACATTTTCTGCTGTGCTTTTTAGGTTCATATGGAGTTGATATGAACTTGGATTTTTAACTTTCATTGTGTTAAATGATAAATTTCATATGTTGATTTAATTATTTTTCCAGGGCAAGAAAACTTCTGTCTTATTCATGTGAGCCTGATACCGGTACTGGGTGTCGTTGGAGAGCAAGTAAGACTTCATCACTTAATTATTGAATTTTATGTTTCTTCATTGGTTCCCCATACTAGTTTCTAAGGTTAGAAATCAAAGCTGTCAATAATTGTAGAAGAATTTGCTTCAACTTGTTTCAGGGTGAATAAGGACTCTTACTATGTATGTGTGTTTGTGCAGAAAACAAAGCCTACCCAACATAGTGTGCGGGAACTGAGAGCATTAGGCTTGACTCCTCATCTATTAGCATGTCGGTCAGCGCAGGTACCCCTTTTCATTGTTCCTACATTCATACAATTAAAGCTTTTCGTTCGGTCCCATATAAGGGTTTCTAGGACAACTTATGTGGGTGCAGTATGATCACCTGACTCCCTTTTGTATTTTATTCTACCATTATTTCTTCACCATTAAATTTTTTTGGAGATGAATCTTTTTTTGTGTGACTGTATTACAGCCTTTATTGGAGAACACTAAGCAGAAACTTTCACAGTTTTGTCATGTTGCAGTAAGTTGTTGCTGAAGTTATTTTATTTGTGATTTTTCTTTTTTATTCTTTAAACAGAACTTTGGTTTCTTGCTTACAGATTTTATGTTTTCCTTTCGATCTCTTACAGGCTGGTAATATTCTTAATATCCATGATGTTCCAAACATCTGGCACGTTCCTCTCTTACTTAGGGTGGGTTCAATAACAATTCTTAGTCTCCTTGTAGGCCTGAATACTTATTTTATATTTTTTAATCTAAAATTATTGTTCTAAATATTCTTTAACACTCTGCTCTTCAGAACCAAAATGCTCATCATTCGATTCTTCAACAATTAAATTTACTAAGGTAAATTTTCATTGATGACTTCATTAACATTTAAGACTTATTTTGATGCTGGAGGGCTAATCAGCACCAGCCTGTTGAGAATTATTCTACTGTAATGAGACCAAGGAAATCTGTATATAGAATTCTGCCTCACTTAGATTCTTTTGGTAGATATGTACTCTCTCTCTCTCTCTCTCTCTAAAGGTTGCGATTGCAATATGATGCATAGATTACATTTTTAATTAATTATGATGTTGGGAATGCTACCTTCATAGTAAGATAGACCACAGGAAGTTGATTATGTTAACTCACTGGTGTTTAATGTTCTGTTTCAGTATTGCTACGTCTCCTGATTTAAGAGATTGGACCAAGATGGCAGAGACTTATGATAATCTCACCAATTCTGTTAGTATTATTAGACTAGTGTAGTGCTCTATGTTGGAACATTGTATCTCTTTTCTATTTTCATTCATGAGATGAGAATATTCTGATTTTTACAGGTTAGGATCGCCATGGTGGGGAAGTATGTTGGCCTTACAGATTCATATCTGTCCGTAGTGAAGGTGTGATGCTAGCTTCTATTCTTTCTTTAGGTTGGATGGGAGGATGGTGTACACCATATGTAGTTTAGAACCTGGAATTTAATAATGATTATTTTGAATTAGTACTATTATGACTCCCTGTTGCGATGTTCTTGTTAGATTATATTGTTGTTAATGAATCATCATCTGCATGTCAGTTGCATTATGATGCCTAACCTGGTTCAGTGATTAGATGTAAATTTCTAAATGAATTGTAGCTGCCTGTCCATTTCAGAGTTTATTTAGAATAATTGCTTGCTAATTTGAAATTATTAAGAATGTGACAGCGTGCTTGTCACAGGCCCTTCTGCATGCTTGCGTTGCATGTTCATTAAAACCATCAATTGATTGGATTGCGGCTTCTGACCTTGAAGATGATAGTGCCAAACTGGTACGATCCCCAGCACTCAGCATTTATGCAGAATTTGGTTTAATCTTGTTAAAATTTTTGCCTTTTCTTAGATTTGTCTTTCTCATACAGACACCAGAAGCACATGCTGCTGCATGGGAGACTCTAAGGGTATGCTTTAAGCTAAATTATCATCCCCTAGCTTTTGTAGTTGAGGGTATGGGTAATTATGGGTTGGCCATTAAAGTAGCCTTACAGTTGATGATATTCCCCCCCTTTCTCCTTCTTAGATGTCCATGCACTTGTTCCTGATGCTGGGCTGGGAGGCTACCAATATTCTGTTGGGGGTTTGTTTAGCATTGAAATCTATGGAGTAGTTTTTTTTATAATTCTTCGTTTGCAGAATGCTGCATGTGTCTTGGTTCCTGGTGGATTTGGAGATCGTGGTGTGAGAGGTATGATACTGGCTGCAAAGTATGCCAGAGAGAACAATGTTCCTTATCTTGGGATTTGTTTGGGCATGCAGATTTCTGTGATTGAGATTGCTAGATCCGTAAGCAACATTTCTTTAACTAACATGTTCTATTATAATTTTTAGATTATGTATCAGCCATACTTTAATTACTTGCTTTAGGTTTTGGGTTTAGAAAGGGCAGACAGCACAGAGTTTGATGCACAGACACCCAATCCTGTTGTAATTTTCATGCCTGAGGTACAAATTTATGATGATGTTTTTCTGTTCAGTTATGAAATACATACGGATGCTACATTCAATCCATGATGGTTATTCTTTTATATATGCTTTCAGGGTTCAAGAACACATATGGGAAGCACAATGAGACTAGGATCAAGAAGAACACTTTTCCAGACTCCTGACTGCATTACTTCAAAGCTGTATGTGCATTATCTATCACTCTTCAATTTTGAAATACATAAAATAACCAGCCTGTCACCTCAAATTCAAATTATTGCCATCAATTGCTAGGTACCATAACTCAGAGTATGTGGATGAACGGCATCGGCATAGATACGAAGTTAGTTGTAAATTTAGTTCAAGCAGAAACTAGATGCTTTTCAAGGCATATTTTTATGTAGTGTACTTGGTCCTGATGTTTTAGCCATCATAATGCAGGTAAACCCAGATGTTATTGGAGATCTTGAAGAAGCTGGCCTAAAATTTGTAGGGAAGGATGACAGTGGAAGACGAATGGAGGTGGGTTTTCTACTGGTCTGACGCTTGGCTGGGCTGCTCACTTGAACTTGAGCATTTGTCAGATTTGACTTGGTTATAAACTTAAAATTGCACGAAATCCTTTCTTACTATTTACTGAAATAGATTGACTTTGAAGATTTTCTGTTTACATGTTTTGGTGTTTGTACACTGGTAAGTTTTATGGTTTCAAATAGTTTTTGAATATTGAAGTTGTTGAATTTTTTCTTTTGCAGATTTTAGAGATTCCAAGTCACCCATTTTATGTAGGAGTGCAATTTCATCCAGAATTTAAATCACGGCCCGGGAGGCCCTCAGCTCTATTTTTAGGTACTTGTAAACAAGTGAACATTAGATGTCATATACTCACAATCTTTCACTGACCATTAGTATTGAGAAACATGAATATGCTGTGACATGTATCTTGGAATTTCTGTGTACCTCAGCTGTATCCGTAGTGTTCAAACTTATAATCAAATTGCAGAGAAGTGGGCCATGTCTGTTGGAAAATGCATGAAGGCTTATATCTCTTTGCAATTCCCTTGTAAATTTTGTGAATTTCTGCAAGTCATTAGATCTTTGCACCTCAGTTGACATCTATGATATTGCAATTGTAGGTCTTATCTTGGCTGCTACAGGGCAGTTGGAAACATATCTTAACAGGGATCAAAATAGAAGTTGATAGCATTGACTCACTGCCCCAATATTCCCAGATCATTCTTTCAAGGTAATTTGGCTCTAAGAAGCCCCATAGAAGATGAATATGCAATTGGCCTTCCGATTTAGCTGTTTCTGCATTGTGCCCAACACCTTTTTTGGAATGGGGTTGGGCATTGGGGTGGGGATTGGTTAGATAATCTCCCTGACTCATGATTTTTTATTCATTTGACGTACACATAATTTGCATAAATGTGCGCATTTTAAGGGTCAGTTAACTGATTGTTCTAAATGGTCTGTCCCATTTGGGATAGGGGTGGAATATATGATGACCAAGGAGGGATGGTTTTCCGTTCCATATTTTTAACAGATGTTTCTCTTGATCACTTCAAAAGGGTAAATAGTAATTTTCTGTCCCCTTGGGTTTGAGGATTATGTCAGGCCTCAGTGACTATGAGATTGGGTGTGTGTGTGGGTGTGGGTGTAGATGTGGCACTGCCTTTTGAGGGTGCTTACGGTAGTAAACCAGTACATTGTCCATTTTTGTTACCTTGATTCCTGAACTTACACACTACTCTCGAACTTGAACAGGGATCATTTGCACAACGGCAGATAAATGAAACGAAGTCTATGAAAGTGGATTGTGGAATTAGTATCTTATCTTGCAGCAATTGGACAACTTATCGCTTTCCTCGATTCAAAGCTGATTCATATTCTATTTTTCTACAGGATTTGATTGTGCTTCTTAGTTGTCCATGCTCCCAATTTCATTTTTTCTTTTTTTTAACAGTCTCGTGATCCCAACTTTTGGGAAAATAAACCATATCCAGATTTGTTTTCAGAAGCTTCTTGTACTCTGGCAATGTTACTGATTCGACGTTTGTGAGTAGCGCCATTTCCTGAGTACTTAATCTGCAACTTTTAGAATCTTGTTTTATCATTTATTGGAACTTAAAATATGTGGGTATTTGCTAAAAATTGTAAGTACAAAAACTTGTGAGTATAAAAAACTTGTGTGATCAGTTACTTGCCATGTCATTAGGTTGAGTGGTTGAAAAGATTAATTAAAACTTGATATTTAATAAAATGAGAAAAAGAGTGAAAAAGAGGGAAAAATAAAGGGCAAAATGTTTAGTTTTAATTGATTTTCTGACTGAGAGTTTTCAAAAAGTTTTTCCCTCAATTTTTATTATTATTTAGTAATATATAAAATGTATATTTTTGTTTAAATAGAAACTTAGGATTAAATATTAAATCTTAATAATTATTTAGAATAGTATGAAGACCATATAATATTTCAATTAGATTACTAAATTTAAATATAGTTTTTTAGATTAGGTCACAAACAAGTTGGGCTTTTTGTGTTGGGTCTTTTCATTTGACATTTTTGTCATTTGGCCCACCTCTTATGGGTTTTAGATTTATAAAATTTTGATAAAATTGCCTTTGATACTTTTATATTGTTTTGGTAATTGGTTAATATAATCTTAATTTCAGTTTTAGTTGTAATTGTACGACACTCAACTTCAAATTTAGTTATGACTGAACAACAGTTACAGTTAAATTGTGATACAGTCACAGTTAGGTTGTGATTGAATTGAAATTTTTTTAAGAGAAATTATACTATAATATAGTATAAATAGAGGTCAAAACGATACTTTTACTCAAAGTAATATTTAGTATAGTGGTGGGAGTTGTCTCTTTCAACTTACCAAGACTTATAACTAAATTGTGAGACAATCACAGTTAAAATGTGATTGGATTGACTTTTTTTAGTTTTAATACAATATAATATAAATTAATGTAATAGTACAGATGTAATATATACATATTTTTTATTATAGTGGATGTGATGTAATATTTGCGAATTATAGTATCCTTTACTATATTATTATGTTTGACTTTTTAACTAGTACTTAATTTAAAATGCTATTAAATTTTGGTATCTAAACTAAAAAATTATTAAAATTTGGTACCTAAAGTCAACAAACTTTTGTTTAAATATGATTGAGTTTGGCCAAAAAAAGAAAAAAAGATTTAGTTAATGCTACCAAGCCCCAATTTTGTGATACTGATGGAATTGATTGGGTATACTTGGACAATTGGTGGTTGCCATAGTGTTTGTGGATAAATCCCTCCAGGATTTAATAGCCAACAACCTGTTGACAAGTGGACTACAAAGGGTCATGTTTGGACCCAGTGAGTGTAATTTCGATAATATCGGCGAAATTTCGCCGATATTATCGTTTTTAGAGGGGGGCGATACGAAATCACACTTTCTTCTATTTTTCGTATAAATTTCGAAAATCTTGCCGAAATTTCGGACGAAAATTTCGGACAATATTTAAAAAGATAAATAGAAGTGTTCTGGTAAAATTTCGCCGAAATTTTAGCGAAATTTCGCGAAATTTTGAATTTATGGGAAGTTTGAACTTTGAAGCTTCTGTGTTTTGTTTGGCATGTGTTTTGGAAAGAGATCAGACTAGGGAGAGAGAGAGGAGGCCGGGTTTCGGTGCCACAAAGGAAAACTGGAGAAGAAGAAGAAGTGAAGTTGCAGCACAGCAAATGCAAGAGAGATGAGAGAGAAGAGAAGAGAAGAGAGACACCTGCAGCAAGACAGATAGGGAAGAGACGGAGAACTGAGAAATTACAAAGAAAAGAGAGAGAGAGAGAGAGTTGCGGCGGCTTGAGAAAAAGAGAGAACATATTAGGGTTATAAATTTGTAAGGTAAGGCGTACAGTCATGCTTTTAATTGGTTGTTAAAAATATCAATTTTAAGGAACATATAAATATAATGTTTTGGATTATAAGTTTGAGCGGTTTGGTGGTCTAGTGGGTAAGTCATATGACCATTCACTACTTGGTCTTTTGTTCGATTCACAACAAGGAGGAAGTGACTTTTGTATTTTATTTTTTAGAGTTTTAAGGATTTATATATAAAATGAAAAGTTAATAAAAAAATAAAAACATATAAATAATAAACTAAACAACTATATAAACTTATCTAAAAAATATATAATTTATGGGGTTTTTTTATAGAAGAATATAATTTATGGGTATTAATTCTATTAACTAGTTTAATTAAAAACACACTCAACAAAAAACAAGAACCCAAACTAGTTTGATTGAAAATCTTATACTAAAACAATATAAATTACATAGTTACATATATTTTAATTGATATGTGTTTTATAATTTAATAGAAAATCAGATATATATCTTTATAATTTATATAATAAATTTCATATAAAACTAATTAAAAATATTCTAGAGCCCTCTAACCCCTATACTCTGAATCGTATATCATATACTTTTTACCCTATACCATATATGTGGTATTGAATACTTATTTAATTCATGATTCAGTATTTTAGTATAAATAAATTTGAAATGTTATTTATGCAATAGTGTAGTATTTTTTTAACAGAATTTACCTTCAGCGCCCATTATATTACCTTATATCACATGAAACCTACAATATGTTTTGGTTCTTTCAATGTTTTTAATAAATGTAGTAGATAATATGTTAAATAAGCATATGAAAAAGTTTCATTCAAAATTTCCATCATTTGATAGCAATTTCCATCATTTTTGTCTAAACCCTAACGAAATCGAAATTTGTTCGAAATTTCCGTCGAAATTTCCATCGAAATCGAAATTACATTCCTTGCTTGGACCTTGATCGGCCAGACCTCTGACTTGGCCAGAGAGGCTTGCCACTTCAACACCATAATTCGGATTGGACTTAACCAAAATTTGAGGCTATTGCTCAAATCTAATCCAAGCCGAGATTCGACCAAAGTCCATCAATCATTTGGTTATCAGACAACCTCTAGATGTTGGCTTGGTTCGGATCAGGTTCCACCAATCTGAACCCATGATACCTTCACACTGAAGTTTTGAACTTGGACTTATCAATTGTTCGAATCTGCTTGGGGACTACATCTTTCAATCCGAACCAACTGAATATTACAATATTTTCACACCTAAAGCTCACCATGAAACAAAAGTCTACTCGGCTCGGATTGGCACTCCATCGCCTCAACCATGGGGAAATGAGAATATCTCCTTCCGTATTCAATGCATTCACACTCTGACATCCCAAGTGAACATTCATTGCAAGGATTTTACTCACAAGCTCCAATGCATTGATTGAAATATGTCACATTCAATGCAATATCCTTTGTATTGAATGAGGGCATGACTTGCATCCATTAGAGCTAGGAAGTTAAAGATTGTGCATGCTACTTGTCATGATTAAGGTCTAAACCTCCTCATCATCCACTAAACCTAAAGGTAAATGTTGATGCAAAAAACTGAACGCTCTTTGAACCAATGTGGATGAGGAAGGGTGGACTTGGTCTCGATCTTTCAATCTTGACTCTTTGATAACTCCTGTATGAAAAAGAGAACAACAGTGGGGTCTTACACCAGTGAGGTGTTAGCTAAGAACCCTCCGGTGTGTGAATTAGAAAATAGTAAAGAATTACTCGATCAATCTCAAGAACTAGGCTTGAAATCAATCCAGATGATATCTGTTTTCTCTGTATATTTTCTCTTTTCCTTCTTTTTCCATCCCTTGAAAGTGAGAGAAATGGGCTATTTATAAGCAAGACCCCAGATACCTGCATGGAGATGAGCGGTTGTCACTGGGCCACATGGAGACATCTGCTTCGTTCATATCACCCACTAGGCCACTTGATCATTAAATGCAAGCATAGTGGGTGGGTGAGGGGATGTAGCAACTAATCAAATCATGTCCCCCCTGTGTCAGATAGAAGACTTTTGTGCACCTAACATTTGGGCATGTATCCCTTGGGGAATGTGTACTGCGGCTCGATGCCGACTTAATCCGCATGAATCCGACCCGATCCCATCACTACCGAACTGTCCTGTGAAACCGATCTCGAGCTGGGTAGATGAGACGAACTGTGATTGACTCTACCGGTCTCTGAGTTCGGCTCGGCCATACATACTCGGCATGCAGCCATTCTTTGGGTCAACGGCCAACGCGGCCAAAAGAGGACACGTGTCGGACATCCGATTGTACAAAATATGGATACCGATCCGAGCGCCAACAGTAAAATATCTAATATCTCTTGCTTATAAATACATGCATGAATAGAGTAGAAAGTGGGGGAGAAGAAAAAAAAAAACCAACAAAGTACCCAAACTTTGACGAGAAAAGCCTAGAAGTTCTTACATTGTTCTTCTATTTTCTCCCAAGTTCATATTTTGTTTACCCTTTATTCTCACTTTGAACATTATCTACTTACATACACTGACTTAACCATCAGAGTATAGTCGGTTGGTACCACACCAGTGCCATCTTTCTTGATCTTTGTTCTTATAGGAAGATCCCTCCAAGTGTTCGTCAATGGATACGGCTCATACCAAACTCAGCTCATCCTGAAGGGCTGACCAATCGTCCACATTATCATTTCAACGTGTCTAAGTTGTTATAAATGAATTTTTGCATCAACACACAGTCAGGAATCTAGATACATAAAAATTGTTTTTGTTGCAACAGACTGATTCTGTCAAATATTGAGGCTGGTTTCTCATTTCTTTTATCTCCTTTTTTTTTTTTTCGTGAAATCTGTAGTGCTTAATTTAATTTCCTTCATCAGAGATCTCACTCAACCAATCATTGTTCAACAAATTAAGAAAAAAATGAAACATAACAAAATCAATAATAAAATAATTGTATGAATTATCAAACTCCGAAGGTGCTGAAGCTTATTTATATGTAGAAGGGATGAAGTGAATGGAAAGCCTCTGCCGGAATGTACAAAATGCCGAGAAGAAAACAAAATACAATCAAAGTAAATGAAGCATGCAAAGCTTAGCTAGCTTGTGCCTCTATTTAACATGTCGTGGTACTGCATATATGAAATTTGTCTTTGGAGCTTGATTTGCTGATAGAACTTGGCTATGAACTCATCTGCCTTTATATCAACAGCTTCGTCCCCATAAGGAGAAAGAGGACTAACATCCTCCTTTAAATCTTCATGGCAGCCATACTCTTCAGCTGATATTATCCCCTCATCATCATCATCATCATCATCATCAATATTGTGATCATGGTGATTATAATAGTGATCATGGAAATCCATGGAGACTGCAGGCGGGTTTAGGCAAGGGATGCTGAAGCGCATGGACGATGGACGCCGCATCTTGACATTGAAAATAGGGGTCTTGTCGAAGGAGAGTTCGCGCTCAAAGTAATGAAGGCGGTGGCCGTTGTCGTCGTCGTCGGAGGTGGCAGCAGCAAGACTCTTTAGGAACTTGGGGAAGACCCGCAGTTCCATCATCAACCGGCGTTTGAAAACACCTCCTTTTCTTGCCCATAGCAATGCCATACGCAGCAGATTCCACGCTTTCTGACCAACATTATCACAATTCTTCTTCTTCTTCTTCATCCGCATCGATCCATCCATATTTAATTTATTTGATTGCTCGCTAGGAACTAGTACGCAGCTTGTCCGTACGTAATGAGGGAATCAGCAAAGCTCGCTTTTAGTGAGTTTAGGGGAGGGAGATGTACTTTGTGGTTGTGTTTTCTGGTGCATAAAATTATGTATATATATATATATATATATGATATTGTACGCGGTGTTGGTTGAAAATGACTTAAGAAATGTACAATATATGTAATGTTATGTTATTGTAATTGTTTGGTGGGTTGTGTGATTGATGGTGTGGATGGGGCATAGAGTAGTGTGAACGGTGGGAATTGAAGTTACTCACTCCATCACTTACTCGTTCGGCACACGACACGACACGGCTGTACCTGCAGTACGCGGCAGGAATCAAGCTGGACATGCCATATAAGGAACTTTAGTAGGCTGTTTCCAATTTGCAATTTCCAAATATACCCCTTCTTTTTCTTGGCCCTTATTTAATTTCTTATTTGTTTTCTTAGACTTCCAATCATTGAGTCATTCTTTAATGGACCAATAAATATATATTATTAATTGAAAGATGCTTCTACGCTATATACAAATTAAGGTAAACTTCTAACAAATTAACTTTACTTAATCCTAGCTATTATACACACCTATCTATATCATAGGAGAATTTTCTAGAAGGCATTTCTTATGAATCATTCTTTTACAATGAAATAGAACAAATAATATATGGTGTTCACCCCATTATAAGAAAATACTTTATAGGACTGACTCAGTTAAAGACCAAATCAATATTAAATTACAACTTACAAGTCAACAAAATTAATTAATTAATAAAGACTTACCAATATGGAGAAGCAAAGAACACAGTTGTCGTTGGGATATCAAAATCTATAGGCAGCTGGGTTGAGGCTTGAGCTAGCTAGCTACAAGCCCACCATTAAGTACGTTATATATAAAAACTAATAAATTAATTTGAATATTTGATGAAATATATAGTGATTAATGATGAAAAATAAAAAAGGGACAAATGAACAGCCTTGCTACGTGATACATGGGCTAGCCGTTTGAAAATCTCAATGTCACCACCACCTGTTACACCAACATAAATAACATAGAATTATTAAAATAAAAAATAGCAAGGGTGCACTTTTAGTAGTTTACTTGGAATTAATTAAGTGGGGAAGGTTCCTCAATCTTGGCCGCCGTTTTCTTTTTTGTTTTTTTTGTTTTATTACAAGGGAGGGAAAAGAGTTTGAATTCGGGTGTGTAAAGAGGAGCTTTTTTGTTTGATGTGTATATATTAAGACTAGTATTATGAACCGAATATTGACAAAACGGACCAAACCACTACTTAAAAAACATTAATATACATCAGTCCAGAAATGAAGTATAATAATATGTCCAACCTATGTATTGAAGCATGATGTATAATGTACTCATTTTATACATTAGTTTTTAATTGATGTCTAATACATGTTTTATCATCACATTTCTTTTTAATCTCATATTTAAAGATAGATCAAATACATTAGTTTTTTATGTTTCTGATGTGCAGATTAAGTGAAACACATATATTAAATACCTAATACATCATGTTTTGACGTATATAAGATGTTAAATATGTCTTTTGTCTATTTTAACATAGTACTTAAAAAGTCTAATACATCATATTAGATATAGTAACGCACCGAAAATCCAGCGTCGGCCAACTCCAACTCCTCCCAAAATCCAAATCCAGTCCCTCTCTGCAAAATTTCGCCAAAATTTCGACAAAATTTCGGTTAGTTTCGAAATTTCAGCGAAATATTTAAATGAAAAATTAATGAAATGGTGACTTCGTTTCAGAGCCTTCCAAAAACGATAATTTCGACAAAATTTCGCCAAAATTATCAATATTACACTCGTTGCCTATAAGCTGACCACTTCTCCTAAACCGAAGTCTTGAGTGCTAGCTACCTTTACTAATTGATGGGTTAGAATTAGTAGTTGGGCTAGATTGATATCTAAACTTTTGGGTTGATTAAATTTAAAGGCCTTGGGCCCATATTGCAATCCAACCTGATCATTGAATGACCAGATTAATTTGAGACTTCATGAAACTACCTCGGTAGTTCACAAGCTTAGTGGGTGGTTTATCCCACAAATCCAGAGTGTAACCCCCAAGGAAAAGCAATATAAAACTCCGCAAAGGCAAGGAACAGTTGTAAGAAAGTTAAGCATCAGAGGCTCTTTAAGGAGTATCCTCCCAGGGGGTAGTTAGGACTCATTTTTTTCATGTTGCAGGCAATTAAAGAAAGTTAGAAAAATAAGTTAATAGAACTTTTGCTGTCATATGTCAACCCTTCATAAATTCGAGCCTCATCAGTTCGCGTCGTATGTGGAAAATGAAATAAATTTACTATTGGTGAACACACTCGAAGTACCAACCAAGGTGATATATGACATTTGAATTGGGACAATCTGCCAATGAATCAACAATTCGAAGCTATGTAGGAGACACTTCGAACTCTAACAATTGGGTTGCAACATGTGTTTCAGAGGCTAGATCAAATGAACCACAAGGAGGAAGAACCCTTGCAGAACCAACACGAGGAAGAACAAGGGGATGCAGAGGTAAATTCTAAGGGGAATTTACCCCTACCGTTGCAATATGTGGATTTTAGAAGTCCCTTAATAGGAGAAATCCAAGCATACTCAATGCCATCAAGATTAAAACTCCCAACAACCGAACTTTATGATGGGCATTTTGACCCGAAAGATCGCTTGGAGACCTTTTGATCATAAATAAGGCTCTACCGGTGTCAGACGCCATAATGTGTAAAGCATTTGTGACAACATTGAAAGGCAGAACAAGGGTATGGTTTAGTAAAGCGTGGCCTGTTTCAATCAACTCGTCGAGGCTTTCGAAGCCCATTTCATTGAAGCGATCTTTTTCCCTCCATCAATTCTCTCCTCTGATTCCACGGACATGGGTAGGGCCCGGCCTACTATTGCCGTCACCCTAAAATTTTTTGAAATGGCTATCACTTTTGACCCTCATTTACTCTGACACTCAACATTCTGGCCCACTAATCAGTGTTTGATACCTATTTATTGCTATCACTCTAACCCTCACCATTAAAGACAGCCTAATTCTATTTCATTTGTTAGCATAGTTTAAAATTAATTAATGCATTGATTCACTGATCATATTTGGAGCACAATATTGGTTAAACAGAAGCATTCGAATTCATATAATTATCACATCCATATTCACATGTTAAATCAGATTGTAGTAACTAACTTACACAACTATATATATTAAAAAAGGAGATTTGATCATATCATATTTTCTATTAAGATCTACATGTTACGTACATAAACTAATGTTTGTGACTTTTGGTGATTGTCAGCCTCAGGTTTTTGCCTCATTTCATTTAACTTTGTTTGGTTTAATTCGGTTTAATTGGTTTCATGTTATATATATTTATATACTGCATTAAATTGGTCAAACTGCTGTTATTAGCCTCTTTCTTTTTTGTATTAATTGCTTTACTCTTCCTGGTAGTTCAAAGTTTTGTTTTTGTTTTAAATGAGTTTATCCCCCTGTTATAAACTTTGGTTTTAAGGTGAATGAACTAAATAATGCTTAATTCATCTATGATTTATTACATCCTATATCCAGTTTCATAACCTGTTATAATATATAGCAAATTTTCATAATATTTATTAGCTTTCTTCCCTCGTCTAAACCTTCACTAATTAAACATACTATTTTCCAAATTTACAGCTAAGTAAAGACCAACCCTTCCATGGAAAGCCAGACAAGATGCCACGTAGTTAAGAGAGCAAAAAACAACAAAATTTCCCTGCAGTGCATCTGAAGATGTCCATCAACTACTTTAATCATTTTTTGAGTGATGTTTGTTTTATTAAGATCATAAATTATCTTTATATAACAATCAACACATTAAATTTCCCATCCATATTCATGTTTTGTAAATTAAGCACGGCAACAAAAACACTTACATTGCAATTTGTAAAAAATATATCTAAATTTTAAAGTCTCAAACATTACTAATCAAACTCTCACAACAAATGAATGCTGCTATGATAAAAGAATAAAATTTAATTAGGGTCTAAACTTGATTAAACGTAACTAACTGCCTACACACACATATGTTCTAAACATCTCTTCAAGGATTTCTTTGGACAAATCTCCGTATGTACAATTGCACAAAAGGAATATGTTATATATAACATGCTATGAGATAAAAGATTTATAACTTTTTTATACTTATATCAAATTTCAATCACCCGCGGCAACACGGAGGCCATTTTGCTAGTATATACTAAATGTGAATGAGGGCAGCTGTGTGATTAATTTTTATGGTCAATGGGGTAGGAGTCTGTGAACTCAGTCGATCGATCATAATTTTGGCAACCATGCATAATTAGTAATAAATATAACCAATTCATTAATGTACGTACGTCCATGAAATTAGTTAATGAGTGACGTTAATTCCATTGATGGTTAAAGAATTGATTAATTATTAATTGTATGGAAGCAGAGAGGCCAGATCGATAAGCGCGGAGGATGATACAAGAGATTAATGTTGTCTATATATAAGAATTGTTGGAAACAAAAGAGGCCACCCATAATAACCTCTTAAATCTGTATATATAGTGGTTGCCTCCAGCTTCTCCGGACAGAATTGTCTTCTCCCTCGATCGTCTCACCCTGCTCACCGCAGGGAGAGAAGGGATCGCGGCAAAGAGAAAACTTAATTAATCAAGAATTAATTAATGGAACACCAGCGCAGGACACAGAGCTGCACCAACATGTTGATCGACGTGGAAGAAGCAGTCACTGATCATAATGCAACAGGCAGAAAGAAGCGTGGTGGAGGTATGCAGTTCTTCCAGCTCGCCAGATTCATGCTCCGACGTCGTTCAGGGAAATCCAAATCCACCTTGGAAACAGTCACCTCCTCCAAGGGCACGTGGAAGAGCCTGGTGGGGTCCATGCGCCCTTTGCACCTACAAAGCAGCAACCACTCATCTCCACCGCCCAGCATTGAGGGTTCACCCATGAGAGAACGATACGAGGACGTGCTCCCACCGCCCATGTCTCCGGCACTCTCCTCCTCCTCCTCCTCCGAAGATGGCATGAGCCGATATGCTTCTGCCGTCAACCTCCAAGAGCTTGACAAGACCAACGACGACGACGACGACAACGACAATGGCGTCCACAATGGCGACCTTCAGATTGACGCAAAGGCCGAGGAGTTTATAGCTCAATTCTATCAACAAATGAAGCTTCAGCGCAAGGATTCCATGGATCGTAACGACATGATCCGCAGGTCAATTGGTTAGGTTCAACCAGCTACGTACCAACCTCACCCCTTCGTGCCTGCCACGTACATTAATTAATTGATTATTCAATTAATGTTTCTAATTTACCTCAACATGCATGGATGCATGCTTCCAATTTAATTGCATCCATGCATGTACATTGGGTAGTTCAGTTCATTATTATATACAAATTTATGTGGGGAGTGGGGTAGTGTAATTTCAGAAATAATTGAATGTTTGAATTAACCATCAATCTATGATCTATATATCTAATCTATTTATCTATTATTTTAAGAAATCTAATTCCCACTTGCCATTAAATCTTCATTATTGATTCTATTGAACATGAATTAATTATAGAGAAATAGAAAGGAGAGAGAAAAACTGTATTTTCATATTATTTGCTCTATTCATATATGGCCGAAAATGTCTCTAGCCACGTGTTTAGCTGAGATTCGATCCACGTACGTATTGGTTATTTTTTGGATGCAGGCATTCCAACAAGTGAAAATCATACTTGGACGAGTACAAAGTAAAGTCAAAATAATAAATTAATTAAAATGAAGTAAAGATAAACAAAATCAAATGACTGTGAACCAAGATAAACCAACTTGGCTAAGATTCTTGATCTTGCATGGGCATTCCTAGGACTTTGATGTTGAGTTGTGATGCTTTGTAAAAGTAAATAGAAATAAAAGGACAAAAATATATATGATCGATTATACCCAAATCTAGCTAACACAAGATAGTAGTCATGACTATAAATCCAGACATGAGTGGAGATGAGGAATAAGGACAAACCAATAATAAGTTAAGAGTACTACTTTAATTATTGGCTAGCTAGGTACTAACAAAGTAAAACTTTAACCAAAACAACCCAATCAATTAACTAATTACAACATGTGGACACTTCAACCGGCCCAAAGAGAAACATGTGAACACCTTTCAAAAGACCATTCACGCATCAGCAAAAGACAGAAAATGACACCTTCCAAAGTACCCAAATACTACTCATTTACACTTTAATTATCAAATTTCATGTGCACAACTCAATCACAATATAAAATACAAAAAAACTCTCTTATTCAAATTGGTATAACAAAATTGAGATTCTGAAACTGCAAGTGAAACTGACTTAATTAAACTTACAACTGAAATTGAACATAAACCCTCAATTGAAACTGCACAAAAAACCTGCAACTGAAACTACATGTACCTAAACCTACAACTGAATCTACACCTAAAACCTTAACTGAACTGCAATTGCAACTGAAACTATTGCTACAAAAACAATAAAATGTTCAAAATCAATTTCAAAATCAAAATGAATATGAAAACAGAGGGCTCGCTCCTACCAGCAGTCTCTCCTTTTCCAAAGGCAGAGCTTAGTACTTCAGGCTGTGATCATAGCCGTTCTTTGTTTAGGATTTCTGCAAACTCGCACGATTTATGGGGAGAGAGAGAGAGAGGGAGAGAGATCTGGAGGTCATCTTTCATTTATGATCATGAAAACTCCCCTGATTTGTGGAGAGATCGAGGAGGGATAGAGAAAGATCATAAGAGAGGGAAGAGATAGAGAGACAGAGGATGAGAGGGAGAGATATATGCAAATATATATATTAGAAAAAAAGGACAGTTGGAAACCTGATAAGCTAGGTTATCTAATTATTAAAGTTTTAACCTTATCATTAATTTTAAAGATAAGGTCTATACAGAGTAAATATGATGCTTTATATGCATGCTAGAGTAATTATTTCAATAATTAATTGCTAATAAATGTGAAGAGAATAGATCCGCAGATCTAAAATAGTGACAAAAGAATTAACAGGACAAGTTAAATGAAATAAATGAAAAGCAATAAATGCTTAGTAAATGAAAGGAAACTATATCTCAATTTTTTATTATTCTCATAAATAAAGGGAGAAATACAACCTAGATGAAGCTAAATTCAAATATTAATCAGCTCTTAAAATGAGCACAAAAAATAAAGAAAGAACAGACAAAATAGCAGTTGAGCTATAGTGAATCAAAAATCAGTGATTTCAGAAACAACAATGCTACACTTACCATATTTTTATACCATAATGTTATACCATCTTATATGGCAATCTACATGCCATTTATATATTAGACACTATAAAAATAAAAATAAAAATCCTAAAAATAAAGAAATACCCTATTAGTACAATAATGATACGTAATATGATACAACAAATATGATAAGAATAACATTATTGTTTCAGAAATGATTTGAAATACTTAAGTACTTTGAGATTTGTAGCATTTGCAGGGTTTTCCAAGGGTGCGTGTAAGTGTCCGATTTTCTCTTCTTGACTTTGTATTTATAGAGGAGGCAGCCCAAAACCATAATACTTCCTCGTTGGGATTGCTGACAAGTTTACATTAGGAAAAGCGTGAAATTCAAGTACATCATGCTTTTGACAACTTTTTCTAGACATGTGTCACTGTGTCATTTGCTTTGTTCTTTATATATAAGAAATTCTCTCGGCCAGCCCTAGCCGAGAGCTTGAGTTCTCCTTCACTCGCACTTAACGAGTCTGAGTCATATGGGCCTGTACCTTTGCCCTGAACATAATTTTTCCTTTTAGGCCTGGGATCTTTGGGCTGGGCTTTTTCTTGGGGCTTGGTACTTGTGCCATATGACCCTATATTAAAAATATGGTATAAACATACTCTTAATGAAGAAACAACAATGAATGCTTCTTTTTTGGGAAGCTAGGCATAAATAATCCAATGATCAGTAGTAATGAAACAAACTAATTAAAACGGAAAATAGTTGTGAGCTGTTAGACCGTTCTAATAGCATGACTGTCGTGGTGATCCCGCTGGACTTGCTTGAGCGTCTCTGGAGAAGTCATGTGTTGACCTTGGTGATTGGCTTGAGTAGCTGACATCTGGTAGTCAGAAGGAAGAGCCTCAATATTAATTAGTCTAATTGATGATCTACCTCGAGCCGTGGCCAGGCGTGATCCTACCATCGATGTACCTAGCTAGGATTATTATTGGCTAATTAACTTAATTATTTGTTCCAAAATGTATTAATTTCCCTCTCCATCTTACTTCTATTTTTATTCATTCCCAGGTTATAATGTAATTCTTTGTTTTCATGTTCTTTGTGTAGGGCATCTTTCAATCATTTATATTCTTATATATTGGGTTTGAATTTTTTGCTTATCTTATTTTTGTTTATTTTAATCCTACTTATTTATATACCAAACTAGGGGTGAGCACGAGACAAGATGGGACAATATTGACATCATCCCATTCTCATCTCATGTTTTGGGTTCAGTATCGGTTCAGTATGGGGGTGGGCTTTTTGGAACTGTGGTACCATCCCATCTCACCCCAAACCGATTCGGTACCAACCCAATCCCATTGCTAAAATCCAAAATGAGCACAATGCACAAACCTGCACAAACCACTAAACCAGACTAAATCAAACTTTCAAATTCAATCAAACTAAATCAAAAAATCCAGAGGACAATGAAATAAATTGGGGAAGAAAAAACTGATAAACTTACTTACCATTATAGAGGGGATCTTGAGTTTAGCTGTTTAGGGACGAGAGGATCTTGGGTATTTCGGATTTTGGGCCTAGGGTTAAGTTTGAGACTCAAGACTCAAGAGGATTTGAGATTAATTCAATTTAGGGATTTGGGATTCAATTTGGGGATTTAGGGATTTGACTTTGAGGGTTTCGACAAGAGAAAGAGAGAGCCAAAGATGAATGAGAGATTAAGAGAATAAGAGGACGAACAACAGAGGTGGCAAAGAGGATAGCAGCATGACGGAGGGGAGTCAAGTGACGATGATTGGTTTCGATTCTTCTTCGAGAGAGGTAGTGAGACTGAAGTGAATGAGCGTTTAAGGGGGTGGGTGGGTTATGTGGTATTGGGGTTTAGGCATCTGGGAGTCTGGGGTATTTTTTTTAGTCTATTAAACATATAAAAAATTAAAAAAAATGTTAATATTAAATAGTCGGTCTGATTCTATTCCGGTTCTGGATAGTCTATATCAGTACCATCTCGATTGTGATCCGTCCGATTCAGTATCAGTATGGGATTTGAAATAGAAAATTAAAAATTTGGTGCGGCACTAATTGGGATGGAACGGCGTGTAACGATACAATTTTGGTATTTTAATTTGGTCCTAATGCCCATCCCTATATCAAACAAGTGTTACCCTAGCTTAAATATTGCCTCAAACTATTTTGAAATCCAAGTCCCATAAGTGTTGATGGCCCAAGGGATCCATCCTGTTAATCATAAAGTATAATTGGCTTTGTCTTCCTAGTTCTAGTCGGTTTTATATTTGATTGTATCCCGTGAATATATTTTGGGCTTGCAGGTGAATGATATTGATCGTTGTAACTCCAATTCACATCGTTACATTTTGTCTTTCTAATTAAAACCATTTTTCAACTGTCAAAATGATGTTGATAGTAGGCAGGATACGAAAAAAAAAATTAACAAAAATAGGGCCCAAGAGTCAAGACGGAGAGGTCTATTGCTTTTTCATTGTAACCAAAAAATGAAGAATTTCCATTTCCCTTGTTAGCTAGGTCTGCACTAGTTTTCTGGCTCTTGCCAAAAACAGGAAGTGAACACGTACCGATCGAAACATGAGAAAATGAATGTGAGGGAAGAGATTAGCATCAACGGACGATCTGGGAGCACTTGTTCTTGATCCAACGGAGGCCTTTCCTCACAGAGGCCTTGAGCTTACCTTCAATACTGTACACCTTGTATTTGGCGATCCTCTTCTTCCTCTTATCTTCAGGGTCATTGAAGCTCCATGGTTTTGACGACTGGCTCTGACTCTCCCTTGACACGTGTGCTGGATTAATCGGACGTGGATCGAGTGACTGAAGCTGAGGCGTGAACTTGCCACTCACAATCTCCACCCTCCGGTCTCCGCCTCCGTACCGATAACCGGACCCCTCCATTCGAATTTCGAAGGAGACAAATGGTGGAAGAATTTTTGGTCGGTCAGTGGCAAATTTGGCAAATTGGCAATAGGGTTTTCAGTTTTCAGTTTACAGTAGAGAAGCTGAAGGGTAATATTGGCATTGGGAAGAAAATAATATAAATGAAATGCTGAAATTGGAAGCCTCAACTGAAGGCTTTATTTTTTATGTTTTGCTGCATAGCCTGCATTAAGATATAAGAATTGTGGGTGTATTATTTTAATTTTTTCTGCCATCAAAACAAGGAAGGATCAATCTTTAGCTCGATCACCATCCCCAAACGTGGATGTAATAGTTTATTAATTATTTTTCTGAATCATGTCTCATGTTTGATTAAATTTAATAACAAGAAAATGAAGGAAATTTATGTATGCATGTGTGAACTGAAGGGTAGTGTGGTTGTGGACTTATGGTCTGGTCTTGCGTGGTTGCGTTGCGAACAACCTTGGTTTTGGCGATCCTTGTTGGACTCAACTTTCTGTCTTCCACTGTTGAGTGCTAATTAATTAATCTCCTTTCATAATTGTCTCAAGACTGAAACTACATCGATCGGGGTTGATTCTTTGATTCAAATTAGCAGGGCAGGCATATGCATATTATTATTATTTTTGAGCAGACTCATGTGGTCTATGCACTGGAAAGACATCTCACAACTAATTACGTCATAAATAATATTATTAATGTTAATTCCCAATTCTCAAATCAATTTAATTCAATTCAATCCAATTTCCCCATGGATTAATTCTAATATTAATGAACAATTAGTGGTGGTTGTGAGCAAGGAAACCTTACTTAGCCTACTGGGTAGTAGTGTAGAAGTTGTGACATGGTTGCGGCGGAGGCCGCTGTTGCGGCTGCTTGAACCATAAATAGCTCTGAATGCAAGTGCTTTTGCGAAGCTCATGTCTTTTGTGCTGCTATTTTGATCATCTCTCACCGTTTGCGACTGTGCCTCATCTGAAACCTCACCACTTGCCTTCAATATATCACCAGTAGCCTGCATGTATATCTTCCAAGTCCGGCCAGGAGCTGGTAGTGTCTTACGTATTTACTGCAATTAATTAAGAGCTGGCTAAGCTAGCTAGCTGGAGGAGGCCAGGAGATATATATATGTGTGTGTATATATAAAGGGCCGGATTTGTGGCATTCCATTTTCGACATAAGTTTTGACACTATTTAAATAAAATCTACCTCATATATAGAATTTTAACGATTTGAACCGTTTGTTAAGTTTTTATTAAACTATATTATTCATATAAAAATTAGAGAAATCGAAAACCCTTTACTTCCAAAGATTAAATGATCATCATATTAAGTGTTTATTTTGTTCGTCTATTTGTTTGATCAAAATTAGATAACTTAATGCTTTCCAATTTATTTCATTTTTTGCATGGATGATCCTTTAATGAAGACCTAAAAAAATAATGGTTTGAATGATTAAAGTCATATATGGAGTAAGCTTTATTTAAATATTGTGTCAAAAAATGGAATGTCACGAATCCTTCTTCATATATAAATATGTGCATGCTTTATATATTGTATGCATGCTTGCTTTCGGTAAAAGAAGTTAATTAAAAATTAAATTGGGTCATCTTGGCCAAAAAAAAAATTAAAAATTAATTGGGTCATTAATTGTTAGGGATAAGTGTCATTTTACTCTCCAGACTATTACACTTGTATTAGTTTGCTCTCCAAAATTTTAATTTGAATAATTAAAGTATCCAAAACTTTTTCAATTTGCCAATAAAGATAACCAATTTACTTGATAAATTGATACAAGTGATGGGTACGTGACTACTATTTTTCTCTCAACAAAGACTTTTCGTGATGACTTTGTGTAAACGAAAATTTGGATGTAAGGTGAGCAAATTTACAAAATTATCTTAATTGGAAAAAATTAAAAAATCAAGTACTTGAACTTTTCAAATTAAAAGTTTAGAATGCAAATTAATACAAGTGCAATAATGTGGGGAGCAAAATAATATTTATCTCTAATTAATGACCTTTTCTAAGTTTAGCTTACCTCAAGATAAAGAATAGATGGAATCTAGAGTTGGGGCAAGAGAAAGAGAAGATTGATTTGAGGTAAAGGATTATCCATTCCTGTTAAAAATTCTCTCAGGAACTAGCTAGCTAATAATGAAGTTACACATATCTTTGACAAGAAGAAACCAATGATGCGAAAGCAAAGCAGCAACACTCCTTTAATCTAAGTACCTACGCTTTTGCCAAGCCTTATTTTTATATTGCTTTCCAAATAGGACTAAATTTCATATCTTTGAATGGGCATTGGGTAATGGGTATCAAGTAGGGGTGCACACGGATCGGTTATCCGATCCACAAATCATTATCCATATTCGATCCACAAATTTGGATATCCACAAGTTCGGATATCCACAAAATCGGATCGGATCGGATCGGATGACGGATAATATCCAAATAATAACATAAAAATTATTTAGCAAGTACACAATATAAAAATTATCCCTCAAATTAATTCAATAGTTACACAATATAAAATTCAGAAATTAAAACAAGTCTCAAATATAACAAATTCTTACTTTCTAGTAGTCC
>QANT01003969.1:0-30861 GCA_003254885.1 Purshia tridentata | reverse complement strand
GACCATCAAGGTAGAGAAAGAGGGCCTGATCTAACTCACCCAAATCATAGGCACCTCCACTGTCCACTTTGCTTCTGATCATCATCATCATATGCACATAAACCAATTAAGTACAATTAAGAAAATAATTAAGATGATCATCATGATATCATAATTAAGTAGTGATTTAATAAATAATTGGGATGATGATGATGATGAGGATATATGGAATATATTACATACATGAAGTTCCCAGCTGCAGTAGGGATGTTGGAGGATGATGGGGATGATGATTGCATCATTCCATATTGATGAATCTGATGCTGCTGCTGCTGATGATTAAGATGATGATGAAGATGTTGGTCTTGTATTTGATGATGTTGTTGTTGTTGTTGTTGTAGTGAGTTATGGTTGTTTCCTTGCATACTGGAAGCCGTGAAAGTAGTAGTAGAAGCTAAAAGCTTTGTTTCTTGGCCTCCTCTTAATTGATGATCTTCTTCTTCTTCTTCAAATAAACCTCTTGAAAACCCCATTAATGCCAAAACTGTCTTCTTCTCACCATTTCCTCACCTCCATATCCTCATCTAGAGAGAGAGAGAGAGTCGGTTATAAGCTGATGAGAGAGAGAGAGAGAGAGAGAGAGAGAGAGAGCTTGGTAGCTGTTTGCTGGTAATTAATTAGAGAGAGAGAGAGGGAAGAAAAGAATGGGATTCAATGTAAGAAACAAAAGAGACAAAGCTTTTTATTTTTCTCTCTCTCTTCTTCTTCTCTCTGAGAAGAAGTAGACGACTTTATTTTCTGCTGTAAACCAAATATTCAGATAAAGCGGTTCTTTAATTACCTGGGATGGCAGATTCCGCTTTTCTTTTCTTTTTCTTTTCTTTTTCTTAAAAGAGAAAAAATACAATTGGAAACCGCTTATGGCTTCCTTGTCCAAGCGGACCAGCAGGGTCCTGTTCAACATTTCAGCCTGTCGAAATGACAAAAATGCCCTCTCTGTGTTTTGCCTTTTACTATTCACATTCTTATGAATTGCAAACTTTCTTTTTCTTTTCTTTTTTTTAAAAAAGAAAAAATACATTTGGAAACCGCTTATGGCTTCCTTGTCCAAGCGGACCAGCAGAGTCCTGTTCAACATTTCAGCCTGTCGAAATGACAAAAATGCCCTCACTGTGTTTCTCCTTTTACTATTCACATTCTTATGAATTGCAAACTTATTGACGTGGATGGGTCATGGGATAAATTATAGTAATTACAAAATATAATCAATTATAACTTAGTCATTTACATTTATATATATATATATATATTATATATGTGTGTGTGTATAACAGTATAATATTGATTGATTAATTAATTTTGTTGAAGAATGTATGCCTATACCATTAAATTAGTGTCTTAATTTGGACCAAATTAATTAAAGTAAAAGTCATTATGCATGCTATAGTTTGTCAAGTCGTCATTGTTGTCAAGTTACCAAGATGATATTGATCACCCTATAATTCAATTAGTGGGAAAATGTGGATAGGCTAGGTTTTACTTTCATTTAATGGAAACCTCAAAATGTAATTAACTTAATTAGGTTCTACTTGATTAAAACTTTGATTATTAGGTTTACCTAATAATATAATACCTTGGTCTTTTCCTTTTTAGGCAATTCATTATATGTATGTAACACCTTCAAGATTCTATAAATTACTTTACCTTAAAACAAATATATATATATATATATATTATCTACTGATTATTAGTAAATTAGTCTAGCAGCGCGCTACCATTCTCATGTTTGAGGAGCCATACATGCACTTTCAAAGAGAGAAAATAAAATAAAATTAAAACATCCTTTTTTCTTATTTGTTTTGCTTAAGAAAAAAAATAAAAAATATTGTCTCTTCGTCTTCAAATTCAATAAGAAAAGACCACATAAATTAAAAACTAGAAACCAATTAGTTTTATATTTTAGAGCATATAAATTTTCTTTTATTAAAAACTGTCATTCATCAATTTTGAACTAGACTACTTTTGATAAAAAGAGGACGAATACTATCTACTAGATCAATGGTCATTGAAGAATATAAAAAACGTTACAACTACTAAATTAATTAATTTTTAGTTGCTCAATAAATTAATTATATATATTTTTTCATTCTTCTTCGTTCTTCTTTTTCTTTTCTTTGTCTATAATATATAATGTATATGAGGAAAACTGAAGTTAGGCATGTGTAGGCATCACCATGAAAAGAGAGACAATTCACAAAAATAGTATATATCACTTTTATAAATATATGGTTGTTGACTTAATTTTTGGGTAATAAATTAAAACTAGCAAACATGCATTGAAATATGATTAATTTATTTGGTATCAAATACGCCATTATGAAAAATTTACAAAGGATAATGTACGTTACACTCGACAGCATGCACTTGCAAATTAATCTTTCTAGTTATTCATTTTCTTATAGGGGTAATTCTAGCGATTATATATAGCCTACACATATCATTTTTATTGAAAAATCAATAAATTAATTAATTCAATAATTCAAACAAAAATATTATAATGATCAAGCAGTCTTCTTTAATAATATTATAATCAAAATATGTATTATGATTTAAGTAGAGTGCTATGTACATATATATATATGGCAAAATCATTCATGACATGAACACGCATAAAATATTAGTGTACATTTCAGTCAAGCTTTAGTGGACGGGTAGATTTATAACGGATTGAGATGATAATAACATAAAAATTAACGGATTAGGTGAGTTTTCTTAAAACACTAATGACACGTACATTATCTTAATGAAAATTATTTTCTTTTTTTTATATAAACATTTTAGGCTATCATTTATTTTTGTAGGATTTTTACTTTTTATAAAATGTTTTCTTTTCATATAATGTGTTGATATAAATTTTAACGATATTTTAAGATTTTTTATTTATGTGATGGTTGGTACTTTTTTGTAATTTTGCATATTTGTTATTTGTAATTGACTGAGAAAAACAGAAAAACGGGTAATACACAATATAACACGAAAATTAATAAATCGGATTTGAATTTATATATTTGGACACAATAAGTACGTTAATTAACAAATTAAGTTTGGGTTTCACATAATTTAATTCACACACCGCAAGAACAACACGAACACATTAAAACACGATGCAAGTTCTAATTCTTATGTGAAGGCAATATTTAGATGTGTATGCTTCCCAAATAGTGTTATGGGGTTTTTGTTTAATGAAATATATATATATATATATATATTGAACTTTTAACACTAGACAGCTTTTTCATATCTATATGTTATATATACATATAAGCCTATATATTCTTCATGTTGGTAAATCATGTATTTATAAAAAGTAAGAAAATTGACATATTAATTAAGTGCTATTTGGTAACTAAAAGTTTGATTATAATTAGAAGCCACTTGTAACAAAAAAAAAACTAATTAATTAACATATACTAGTCCCTGTAGGATCTAATCCCACTTTGTGCTTTTCTTTTGATTTATCTCTCACTCTATGACTTCATGTTGGTAAATCATGAAAAAGAATTTAACCTTGACCTTAACAATGATAATTCATTTATTCAACTTTTTTTTTTTTANGACCTTAACAATGATAATTCATTTATTCAACTTTTTTTTTTTTTAATTTCTAAAGTTGAACCATGACTTCATTTTCTACAATCTCTAATCTAAACAAACTGATTTGACAATTGACTATTGCATAAATAAAATTAACTAAAATCAAAGAGGCAATTAGCTCTTCGAAAAGAGTTATATTAAGGTTGAATTTTGAGATCTTATATAGATATAAATAAAAAAATTAAAGTTGAATTTTGGGAAGAACCCAAGTTGAAATTTGTAGTAGCAAAATAATTGAGCAGCAGGACTTTAGCAAGAAAGCAGCCTCAAAAGCCAAAATTGATTTCATATTTTTCATGCCTTCATGGGTAGTATCGTAAAAGATACTTTTTGCCAATTTTATGCAATATTAATAATAACAATACAGGTGTCGACGTCTTAAGCACGTTGGACCGTTGACTCCTGGACACGTGTCGCATATGTGTACAATTTTTGCTCTGAGATTGTTGGGGTGCGGGACCTACATCGGGTAAAAGTTTTAAACATCTGACGGCTGAGATTTTGGGGACCTTAAAGTCTTGTTCGCGGGTTGGTTTGTGGGACCCACTGAGACCGGCCCCCACCTTTCCTGCGATTTTTTACTCCCTGTTTTCCAAATTCCAACCACTCTTAAAATAAGGACAATCTGCTAATTACAAATATAAATATGGATTCTGATGTGGACACCTCCATGACACAATAATTTTTCTCTCTTTTTCTCTATTTTTTTTTGTTTTTTTTCTAGTTGAATTGGAAGTATAAGTATTTGATTAAGTAAGACTTAATTTAGATAAAACTGCAAACCACTAAAAAAATTTAGTAAAGCAATTTTTGTTTTTTGTTAAAGAGGTATATGCACACCCATTTTCTTTTCAATTATACACACTATCTCTATTCAATTTATAAAATTACCACTATCCCCCAATATCAAAAGATAATAAAGAACAAAAAGCTTTATTTAAAAAAAAAATTCAAACCATAACCCAACCACCCTTGTCGACCTCTACCACCTCGCCACCGACACCACCGATCGACACTTACCCTCCTCCTCTCTCTTTCGCTTTCTCTTCTCTCTCCTTTTCTCTCGGCTCATTGGCCACTCTTTCTTTGATCAAATCCAAGGGCTGGTGAGCTTGTCGGCCTTTAGATCGATGGACATTGCCACAAACATCGATGGGGCTGGGTTGAGTGCGTCGGGGATCGATTGGGGTTGGGTGTGGCGGAGTTGGGTTTTGGAGAGAGAAGAAGAAGGGAGAAAAGGGTTTTGGGTTCTTCATATATCTCAACAAGGAAGAAGAGGGAGAAAAAAAGGAGAGAAAGAATGAGAAAAAGAGGAAAGAGATAGAGAGGAAATGAGAGAGAAACGAAGGCTAGGATGGCAGAGGGAGGTCGACTTGCGGGGTACGTGGTGGGTATGGCCAAGTTTTGAGAATTTTTAAAAAAATTTAAAAATTCACATTTGGGGATGGGTATGTAGTTTGAATGTGTTGGTGGGGTGTGTAGTGAGAAATTTGGTAAGATTAATGAGATATGAGTATTTTAATAATGGGAAGGGTATGTTATAAGAAAATTCAAATTTGAGAAAAGCGTGGAATAAGTGTAATAAGAAATGGGTGTATAGAGTAAGAGTAAATATAATATGCAAATAGCAGCACTCTTAACATACTTATAAAAGAGAGTGACAATCGAATTATAATATTAATTTTGAGTGTGAAAAATAAGTACTTGCGCGATCTCTATTTTAATACTACATGCCTCATATTTCCTAATAATTTTAATTTCCATGTTAATAGCATCTCATGGCGATTTAACTTAGATAAAAAATGGTCGTCTCTTATGTATATAGGGATCGAGCTCATGATCTAGTGATCAAAAGACTTTACATCTACAATTAGTTTGTGCATATTTTGGTGCCCGCTAAGCTATTTTTATTTTATCTCTGGTTAGTAGCTAAACACTTAACAAGAGAGAGTTTTAAGAACTACTATATTGTCAAAATAAACAAAAAAAATCAATACCTATACCAAATTGATCCTTATTTTGTTGTCTTTAAGCAATTCCCTTTAATTTTGGTATAAGATACAAAGCAATGGTCAAGCTTTTTTACATTTTACCTAGCTTTTAATTGTTTTAGCAAAGATAATAATTTTCAAAACGCCTTTAATAGTTGCTTAAGGGCCAACCATATAATATTTTATGCATTTTATGAATTCTCACTTAGCCCTCTAAAAAAATAGTTCTCATATACACTTTTTCTCAAAGGGGAATGCTATCCACCTTCTCCATTCACCTTCTCTTTTATTATTCTAATTTCACATTGTAAATTAATGATCGAAACCATTTATCTGTTAGATCTAACAATGAAGATCATCTCTACAAAAAATCAATCAAATTGGAAATCGTTTGATTATGTAACTATGATAAAATAAACAGACGGTTTTGATAACAATTTGATTTACCGTTAATTTATTTATAACAATTACATGATCACACGATTTCTGAATTATTTAATTTTTTACAGAGATAATCTTATTCAAATAATTATCTAAAATATGAACGGTTCAAATCGTGAAAATACATTAAATGTAAATAATAAAGGAGAAGGTGGATGAAGAAAGTGGATAACATTCCTCTTTCCCGAATACTCTTTATACACTTTTTCATTAGCCAATCTTAGCCTATATGGAAAACACACGTGTTCAAAACTTTTAAAACTTAAATAGAGAGACCAAATAGTAAAAATTATGGAACATATACCTCACCCTCTAACATATTTACAAATTGCTCCAATATTTTGAGGACCTTTCTTACTTAATACCTAAAAGATCGAGCTACTCAATATATTTAAATAAGGCCTGGAGACTCTGTGACTTTTTTTTTGGCCAGGATGGAGACTTTGTGACTTAATCTTGTGATAAACATCAAAAGTCAACAATGATCTAAGGAAGTCCACTCATATATTTGAAGGATGAGATCATGCATGTAAAATGTAGCAAGAAAATTTAGCTCATGTTTTGACATCAATTGAAATTTATTAAGAACTAATATTTTGTTTGTGCCCTGAGGCATCAATTAACTATTTCTTGGGAAAAATTAAAATAAATGGGACTGCTGCATGGAGCATGTTAATTATCAGATCACCATTATATATACCACTTGCAGTAATTATATATCTCACTATATTCTTTTTCATGTTACTGTTGTATTGTTCTATTCATCTAATGTCTGATGGTGCATGAATCTTTCAATTTTTATACCTAATTTTTCTATTGACTAACGCATGCTTGTTTTATATATATATATATATAATTTAATCATGTATAATGATCAGCTGAAATACAAACTTTATATATATATATAACACATGTATAACCATAAATATTAAGTAGGTTGTGAATGTTGCTTCTTAAATATTATTAAACAAACTATCATTATCAAAGAAGTTTTGGGGTTTAAAATAGTACATATAAATAAGTTGACAAGGCAAATTAATATATATACAAAACCCTCTATATATGACCCATCATATAAAATTAAATAAGGTTTGAATCTTAATTTTGTTAATTTATATATGTATATATATATATGTATATATGTTTTTTCTCTTGCTGTACCCCATTCTACAAAAATCAAGGCCTTAATTCCTCTTCTTTAATTGTTTTTTGGCGTTCAACCCTTCCTCTATCTTCAAACAGACAACTTGGTGAATGATGACCTATATAAAAAAATAAAAGGAAAAAAACAAAACTTTTGGATTAGCTGCATCAGATCACATCCTTGAATTAGTAAACAGTTTAATTGTTTTAATTAATTATATGTGTGATTGTGATATGGTTCTTCTTAATAAATTAAAGTAATTAATTTCAAGTAGCTAGGGTTTCTACCAAATTTTTCCATTGGGCTGAGTACACATTTCCAACATGAAAATGACATCGAAATGCCTAATAATAATGAACCCTATACTTTCTTTGAAACTTGTATGCCAACATAAACACGAAACATTAATCATGCTGATCAATATTTTGACACGACACATATGCCATATGACTCTCATTGTTTAGCAGCCATGAGTTTAATTATATGAAATTAATTCCCACATATGATATGCTTAAGTTGACAATGTGACTATAAACCGGCATATACGAGTTTAGTTTTTAGCAAACTTATGGCATGCATTCTGATTATTATTTTTTTTTTCTGAGAAAGCTGAAAATAATTAATTAATTTGGATATATAATAATCATAATATAGCTAGTTTCATTTATTAATTGGTTGACGTGTGAAGTAATTATTCTTTTAAAATAGTGGCTAATTTAATTACAGGCTAATTAAAAATCGGATAATGATTTGTATTTGGAGTGAATTGATTAAAGACCTATTGCAATAATTTACTTGCATTTGGAATATTGGCATATATGGTCAATATCTGGTTATTTTCTACCGCACTTTTAACCACCCTACGTACACCGTAGGGTCAGGTTCAATGGATCAAGCTGCTTGAGACTAAATGTTTTGTATGTTCTGAACAAACCCTATATATCTATGCAACTTAATTAAGAAGAAGTATACATTTTTGGGTTGACTATTAATTAGAAATGTACTTTAGGTCAACTACGCCCATCTTGTTAGTTGAGTTTATGCGCTACACTTAACCAATACCCAATAACAAAACACAATTAATTTATAACTAGATAATACACGGCTATGATCAAGATGATTAATTGATACTTAATTAAATAATGACACTCTATACAAGTGTAGTTGTTTAACAATATATACCATAAGCAAATTAAGAGGTATATGGTGGCCGAATCTTGCTTAATTGCCCTCAAATAGGGAATGTTCTTGAATGAGGCTACTTAATTATACAAAAAAATTCAAACCAAGTTACTATAAATTAACAAAGTCAAATAGCAATGCATCCTCTCTCTCTCTCTCTCTCTCTCTCTTGCAATGTGTGTTTATATGTGTCTCAAGTTTGTGTACAGTAATTTCCAAATATTTTATTATTTGTTCTGCTAAGTTTCAACAAGTGACTAAGCTAGCTAGTGAGCCTATGGGTTCATAACCAATCATAAGGGGGTCTCTTTGTTGCGTTGTTCTTCCGCGATCATGCCCTTCTTAGTTAATCACTTTTGGGCATGGGAGGCTTTAATTAGAGAAGTTTTGTTGATGATACCATTCCATGCAAAATTTATTAATTAGACATGTAAATGCACACCACACTAATAAAATGAATAGTTTTTCTTATTACACAATTTCATAATAATATATATTGAATACAATTTCCTGACACAGATAAAAATAGGGTAATATTAAGAGGATCATATCATTTTATCATATTAATAATCTGTGGTATCACATGATTTGACTTCCTAGCAACCCTTGATCTCTTCCCTCTCTCTTTCTCTCTCTCTTTTTAGATCAAGGGTCGGTGGCTAAGAAGCCACATCATGTGGTACAATAACATGGTCCCTTAACATTATCCATAAAAATAACCCCATTCCATGAACCTTTATGCCCAAATGGTTTAGTGCTTTTAATAGGAGAACTGAAAAGTATAGCCACTTCCATTGACTCATTGAGATCAGCCACATTGCCAAGGACTCATGTCATGGGTTTATCATTTTTATTACTAAAAAATGCAAATTTAGTTTGATTAAGTAAAAGGCTAGTTTAGTTGGCTAAAAGACTTGAGCATTCAAAGGAATGAAGGACTATGGAGATCGAGCCATAACATAATCGATCAGAGGATACATCCAAGTCCACAGCTTTATTGTACAGATTTGGGTCTTTTTAGACGAAATTTGGAAATGTTAATGATGGTCATCTTTGGAAGACCAAAATTTCATGCATTTTCATGCGGTGGGATAGAAAGAGATCGATGTTGCTAAATTTAGTATTGCTTTTGAGCTTTTTTTTGCCTTGTTTCAATCAATGGTGATGGATCATGCATCCTCAATTTTAGGAAAGGGGGCCGATATGGGCTTTCATAATTGCAATTTTTAAAAAAACATATTTACAAAGTGGGGCCCATTAGCCTACCTTTCTACTCAGTTTCTAAATATAGTAAGTCGTGATTTTGAAATTTTCCTATGGTTTTCTGTTTCTTCAGCTGTCAACCACATTGAATGAATGGCAGGGTTTCAGTTCTCTGTTGGCCTCTTATCTAGGAGGGTTTTTTCGTTCCAATCGTAATACTATTATGTGTGTTGTTATTAATTTATGTATTACAATATGAGCGAGTGAATGACAAATTTATCCTTTATCTATTAACTATGCTATTGCTAGTAGATATCATTGTCTTCGGCATGCAACATACGTCAACAAATATTTCTCCAAGTACATTTATGCTAAGACTTACTTCTTAGTATAAGATTCTATATTTTCTAAAACGCTTTTTTAATTGTGGTGGGATTTAGTCATATATGTAAATCAATTATATTGGGTTGAAATGGGTCTTAAATATCACCATGCAATGCTTAAACTTTTCAAATTGGGATTCTACATTCTCCAACATTGTTGTATTATCTTTTTATTTGTAATACTTTTTTTTGAGTTGGGAGAGGAGAGATTGAACTTGAATGTAGAGTGAGCAACTTCACAATCCTTTCAATTAAGCTACTCAACAACTGTTTTTATTTGTGATATTAATTTATGTATATATACAAAAATGCTCTAAAGCGAATTGGAAAACAAGTAATATGAAGTTAATCACCCTTTTAGGGTCATCACACAAAGTAATATCTTTTTTATGTCCCATTTAAAAAATTACCTTTGTAAAACATCTTCCAAATTGGAAGTCTATTAGCCAGTGGATTATAAACACACAAAAGGCCCAAGAGGCCCAAGCCTTGAAAAGAGTCAACAAGGCTTCACTAAAGAGCCTAACAGAAAGCCTAATAAACAAAGCAGAAACGGAAGCCCAACCAAAGAGGCCCAAAAATAAGGCAAGAAACAGTAATAGCATAAATGGATGCGTAAAATAGTGGAATAATGTCCTGTTTGCTCTGTTTTGTAAAAATGATGGGAGTCACTAATCACTATAATTAAATTTTAAGCATGCATACATTGCCTCCTGTGGATGGTGTTAATGGGATCAAGCAAGCTGAAAAAGAATGAGATAATTCGTCCTAGTTTTTTCTGTGTTGCCAATTGGGTTTGTGTTAATTTTTGGAAAAATGTATCATTGTGGGCATTGTATAACTATTCTGAAGAATATGCATTCAGTCTTTTGTTTAAATGAATGTGTTCTCTCAAAGGAATGGAACTTTGCATGAATGTAAATTGAATTTAAGAAGAATCCCATGATTGTATTTGAATGGTTTTGTGATTATTCATTTTGCATTTGTGTAATAGTTTGTGCTTGTATTATTGTGAAATGGCTAGCATAAATGTGTAAGAAACAATCTGAAATGTGCTTGAAAAAAAATGTAAGAAACAATCTGAAATGTGATATTTTAAGTCAGGGGAAGATATTAGGAGACCACTCTCTCTTCTAAAATGTAGGAAGCCAAAATAGAGAGTTATTCAGGAAGCCTCTTGGAGCTGAAATTGCTCCCTTAACTCTCTATTTTTGTCAAATAAGTCTATTTTCGAACACACGGCTCTATATAAAAAGGCTTTGCAAATTTATTGTCATTTGCATCAATAACTCTCTCTCTTTTCTCTGTGTATCTACAAACACACAAATCAAGATGGATCATTCTATGCGTTTATCTGCAATTGCCTACGTTCTTGTCCTGTTTTTGGTGACTATCGGTATGTTTTCTCTTGCCTCTTATAATCTTGTTGATTTGATCTTCATAAAAATATGAAAACTTGTATATGTGATTTCAATACATTGTAAAATTATGATTTTTGGTTTTGAATAATCATTTGTACAAGTGTTGCTATTTATCTGTCTAATAACAATGGAATCTACACACACATACGTACGAGTCTCACTTGTATTAAAGAAATTATGAGTTAGGTGATTAGTTAAAATAGTCCAAAATCCAATTTGTATTAATAAATTGATCCATGTTTTGTAGGGATGGGGCCAATGGTTGTTGAGGCTAATCCATCGACCGATGTGATTAAGCCAAGGGATTGTGAGAGTCTGAGCAATGAATTCAGAGGAGTTTGCATGAGCTCAGATAATTGTGCAAGTACTTGCAAAACAGAGGGCTTCGAGGGAGGCAAATGTGTTGGCTTGCGAATGAGATGTTTTTGCACTAAACAATGTTAGTCATCACCCACGTACTACTCGATAAAACTATTTGTACTATATTTTATTACTATATTAAGGTAGAATTCCGCTTGTATAAGTGAATTCTATGATTACTAAAGTGGTAGAAAATATAGTACACGTAGCATTATTCATTATAGTTTATAGTTATTTATTGTCAAATAAAATCAAATAACATTATGTAAATTGGGCTCGTATCTTTGTTCTTGTGCACAAAGTACACCCGAGTTATTTTGTAATCTTTGTAGTTCAATGAATATAACTTCTATTTGTTAGTGCTGCTATTTAGACCCACTAATTTATTTATATTTCTACCATACTTACATTCAATTTCAAAATTAAAATTTTAAAAATTTATTGCTGCACTCAATAACTTTTCTTAAAAATAGTCTTATTAAAACTCAACTATTACTACTCTCTATATCCAACAAACACACCTACACCATCACCGCCACCACCCAACACAAACACCAAAACCACCACCACCCAACATTGAGATATTTTCATTGAATAATATACCTCATCTTCCTTCCTTCTTTTTATTTCTTTTTTTTTTTCCCTTGCAGATACATTAAAAATAAGGCTTATTCGCATAAATACTAATGAAACTAACTTTTTTTCACTTTGTCCTCCCGAATTTTACAAATAGCTCCTAATAATCAAATTTCTTGAAAAATTTAGTTGTAGCTATCGATGGGATGAATTTTTGTTGCTTTCAAATTAGTGTGATCGAAGCAATTAGCTCCATCATTTTTTTAATTTTTTATGGCAAGAGTCATTAAGTCGTGAAAATTAGATGTGCAAACAGTCTGCAATTTTTATTTTTATTTTTGTTGCTAGAAACAGTCTACAATTTACTTCATAACTTCAGAAGTACTGAAATTGCATCCTCTTTCGTTTAAAAGGAGGGTGCTGGCTTTCTACAAGAGTCAAGAATTAAGACTCTAGATTCAACACGGCCGGCCCATAATTTTCTATTTGGATCCGGCCCGTAACTTTTTTTATTTGGGTCCAGCCACAACTTTGACAAGTGTCTAATGCAATGGTGTTTTTTTGTTTTTTGTTTTTTGTTTTTGGAAATTAATTGCCAAATGCAAAGTTGCAGATCTCAACCCAAATAGCACTCTTTGGAAAATATGTAGTTGGCATAAAAGACATATGAAATTAATTGCCAATTAATGGATTTGACTTAAAGCTTTAATTCTTGTTGTGGCAACTTCCCATGCATCCAAAGAAGTTTTCAGTTCTAAGTTTCTAACTTGTATTACGTCCCACATTCAGGTAGTCATATCACATTGCTAACTTCATCACAGCTTAGTTTTATATACTCATTATTTGATATTTTAGGTCATTCTTTATTTAGCAAAGAGAGATTTGAATTTAAAACTCACAGTGCAACTATTAATTTAAGGGTTAATCACATATACCATGCCAAATCATGTCATGTTTTACACTTTGTCCTCAAAATTATAGCTTTTGACACTTTACCTCCCAAATTTAATTCTATTAAAATACTTTACTCTAAAACAGTTAAAAAAAATTCAGTTTATCTATCAGTTTTGCACAAGTGGCACCATGTTGGCACCATATCAACTTATGTCTAAGGGTATTTGTGTATTAATAATCAATCTAAGTGAAATGAGAAAAGGAAAATGCACTCAAGCAGAAGGCTACGTGTGTAAATTTGACAAAGAAACTAGTTTTTTAATTGCTTCGAAGTAAAGCATTTAACATAATTAGGTTTGGTGCTAAAGCATCAAAAAATGAAAGCAAACCCATTTGGTACTGGACTTGCAATTTTAGCCATCGAGTGAAAATAGAGTGAGAAAGAAAAAATGAGTAGAAATAGAAAAAAAGACTAAGATTATAAACTTGATACCAAAATGGGTACCAAACTGGGCATGCAATCCGTGCTCTCAAAAATTTAGTGTGGGAAATAAAATGTCAAACAAAACATAATTTGAGGATAGTAACTATAGTTAGCCCTTAATTTAAAAGTCTTACTGATTTAATTTTTGACTTAAGATCTGCCCATCACGCTAGATAAACAAAAAAACAAAAAAAATCTCAAAATCACGTTACCAATTCATTGGTGGAGCTAAGAATTTTGGAGTATGAAATTGACATTAATAGAATAAGAGTTAGTAATAGACTAATAGTGCACTTAAAACCATTCAATGTCGTGCATAATGATGGTCAATTATAACATGGTAGGTCCATCATACAAGTCTTCATATCGATCATACAACCTTTTATACTATAAATCGACATCCAACAGTGGTTATGGAAAGATGAAATTGTCACACTCAAATCTATGATATCTCTTTCATTTTTTTAAAAATTTAGGTATACATCTCAAAAACAATTGGTAATGAGAGAAGTAGTCTAAACCCTTATAAGTCATTAGAAAGACTTTCACATTTTCAATGTAAGATTTTTTTCAATACGTTTCCGCACGTGTGGTATCATTTAAACCAAACACGTAAACAATTTATTTTGGTTACGTGAAAGCACGTGTGGCCATTTAGGCGTATCACGTGAAAAATTTACTCTAATATCATGAAGAAATATAGATATCTACCTCAAAATTAATTACTAAAAAATCCTTATAATTTACTAAAAAATATCATCACATTTTCAAAGGAGAGATTGCCCTCGATAATTTTTACACTGCTTAAATTTTGTACATGTTTCGAAGTAATAAACGAAGGAGTGAAGGAGTAGTAAAAGTATTGGTTACAGGCTGTAAAGATGAGATAAAGCAGAGACAGGTCCCCCACTTACCTAGAACTCAGAAACGGCCATACAATTCCAAGAATCAATGCCTATTTTATGTTACAGTCAAAAATTTGTTGTTGAATATTAGACAGCCTCCGGTATAGAAGGCGAATACCCAACTTTAACATTTTAACATTTTAACATTTTAACATTTTAACCTTTAAACACTAGAGAATAAAAGTATTTGGATCAAATTTTGGGTAGCTTGTTTAATAAAAATTGTGTACCACTTCTCTAATAAAAATAATAAATATGACCTAATTTTATAAATAAGTTTGATTTCTATTAGATGTGTACTAATGTCTGATTTGTGAAAAAATATAATACATCTAATATTACTTAATTCTTAATATATAATGTTTAAGTAAGTGTTTACTAGGCGTACTGTTCAAAGAAAATGAAAAATAAAAAAGAGAAACAAAAAACACATAATTGCTGGAGCAATCTTTGTCTGTACCCATTACTTGAATTTTCTATCAGAGTAAAATAAATTGGACCAACTTGAATTAAATAAGGTCATAATTCAACTGTCCTTGTTTTTGGCTAATCATTTGTGTCACTGTCCAAACAACACTACCCACATGCATTTAGTTTGGTTATGCTATATAATACATATATATTTATATATTATCAAATCACTGTCACCAAATTCCAGATGACCTATATTATAAATTGTGAAACAGATCTATGTCCATAAAAAAATACCAACCTAGAGAGGCATGCTGAAATTCAATAAGACCACAGACCTTGTTAAACATTATGCAATATATTAATATATAAGGCATCCAACTTTAGCCTTTAATATTCTGTTTTACAATTACTGGTTAAAATATGTGATAGCTTACGAAACTGTCAATTTCGACAACATATTCTAAGTTATTGATTGAGACATAGGGACATGTTACTAGACTGTCAATTAAGACCAAATATTCTAAGTTATTGATTAAAAAACATAACAATACATTTTTAAACTGTCAATTTTGACCACACATTGCTATTTATTGAGTGAAAAACATATAGCATTACCAGAATTTCAATTTAGACCACTCATACCAAGTTATTGACTGACAAACATAACATGACATAACTCATAGTATAACAAGACATGTCTCATAATTTAGCTAAAGAAGATGCAACTAATCCATCACAAGCAAAGCAGCGAAGATAAGAAGTTGTACCCGAAAGAAGTTTACAAAACATGAGTTGAAAAAAGATACTAAAGATGTAATTAAGCACATAATGGTCCAGCATTCCAATCACAGCCTACAAAATTACAAATGAACAGGAACAAGTGAATAGTGATCACCTTAAAAGTAAAGTTTTAAACAGAAAGCCTATAGATGGCATAATGAACTGAAAATTCTCAAAAACTACTACCTCCAAGACAAGGTCATAAATACATCATACTTGAACCCTGCCACTAAACATTGAAAGCAAAAAAGATCCTCACGGCCTCCATGTTCTTCATTGCTGCTAAGCATCCAAAACAAAATAGCTCTATATGGTACTGCACCTTCTTCATTAACCAAACACGAAATGGGGAAGTCCAATGACATGCCACTCAAAGGCAATTCTAAACTATTCAGTCTTTGCTCATAGCATGCAGTCAGTTCTAGCCGGCAACCTCCTGAAGAAATTCAATGGCACAGAAGGAAGCTTGTGACGGAATCTTGGGTGTCTCAGCACATAGAAACCGGTGAGAAGAGCCACAACCTGGAACGGAGTAACATACAGAACAATGGCAGCAACCAGACAGAAAATCACAAACAGAGCTGTAGCTCTTGGGTCTCGCCAGCTCAGCAGAGATTGCAGCCTCTCCCCTTGAGTAGCCAAGTCACCAACCACTGTCTGGATTTTCCCAGCAATACTCCTCAACCTATCATATCTCATCCTTACTATTTCAGAAGGCCGCGAAGTAGGGAACGTATCAAATTCTTCATCAAGTTCATCAGGATGTGCAGAATCTGCATGAGACAGACGAGTGTCCATGTGAGGAGGATGCCTTGGCCTCCATCTATAATACCAAACTCCAATTAGGAAGAGGTAGAGGAAAATTGTAGGTAATATGAGCTCTGGGTACATGACCAGAATTATAAACAAGATGTGAATCAGAACAGTAGTAATGGGATTTTTCCAATTGCAGATTTGATCAAACCATTTTCCAACAGCAATTAACCCACCCAAAACATTCATAATCCTGAAAAAATTAGCTTTGCTTCTTCTCATACTCCACATGTGGGAGCCCACATCCAGCATATACTCTACAACCTCTTTTCTCAATGGTGGTTCAGCACGGCTCAGCCTCATCGATACAATCTGAGTGGCCTGGTGCCTCAAGTTATCAAGCTGGCTTACAGTTAATGGATGAATATAGTGCATTTTTGGCAACAGTGGTTGTGAGTACATGTGCATCATGTTAAGCAAAGAGCTGCAAGTGAACCTCACAGCCAAATGAATTTCACCCATCTTCTTCACACCATTTGAGTGCAGAACTAGAAGTGGATACGAGTGTGTGTAAACCCGATCAGTTTCAAGGGTGGACAGACGAATCCTTACCTTCCCAATTCTTGAATCCTTCGCCCCTCCAGCCTTGTCTCCCCCATGCAAATGACAGTTATCAAATACCCCAATTGTTATAACAGTACAAGGATCAAAAACTTCCCAGGTATATTGTTCATTCCACTTGGGAGTAAAGCTATCAATAATTGTTCTTGTTCGAATCCACTTCTGCCCATATTTTGCCACACAATAAGCATCTGTAGTTCCCCTCCCATCTTTTGTCTTCATCGGCATCAGCCCCTGAGCATTCAGAATTCCAACTTCAAGAACCCCAATGCTGAGCTTCCACAACGGTTTTGCTGTTGGTCGAAGATCACTACTATAGTGTGTAGATTCATCAAGGACATGGTAACCACCTTCCAGACAGATCCTCGTATGAATCCTGCTTGCAAACTTAATTTCCTTCTTCTTTTCCCCTTCTACAATAACATGTTTTTCAAGATTGTGCCAGCTAGTGTTCACAGGTTTATGGTCATACCTTCTGTTCACATACTGCAAAGGAATCGCACACCTCCCCAGAACTTCATCCTTGTTAGGCGCAACTCTGTCTTCCACACTTAAAATCAAGGGCTCCTCAAATGGCTCTGATGCTACAAACATTAGATCTTCATTCCACATGGGATTTATGCTCCTGCTTGGAGAAATCCTAGTTCTCAAAGCCTGATTTCCCAAAATAGCCTTCACATAAACTTCAGGATACCTTCCCTTATCACCTGGTATCAAATCCTGAGCCTCAATCACATTGACCCTCAAATACCAAAGCTTAGGAGAGAGGTACACCTTTGACCGAATATTTGAAAGACTGTCAGCTCCACTAACTGTTGCCGCATCCGAATGCCATGCTTCAGGAAAAGCTTCGTCCGCTTGGGTGCCCATCCAAACAGCCAACATCAGCTCTCCCCTACCCTTGACCCCCTTCCTATCCTCCAATCTATACCATTGTGGTGCTAGAGGACTGTCGGGAGGAACACGTTTTGGAATCTCATTCAGGTCAAAAACAACACAGCCAATGAAATCATCCTTCACAACATCCTTATCCTTCACAATGACCTCAAACTGTGAAGCCTGGATACGATCTTTCGAGAATGCAAAAACCTGGTTCCACTCAGGATTCGTCTTTTTCTCAAAATGCCGAGTCGCACCCTTGTAATTCCCAAGCCTAACTTCAACATACGGGTCACAACTACCCGTAACATCTTTCGCAGGCAAGTCCTTAGCCTTGACAACCCGGACATAGAGGTACTGCATCTGCTCAACGAGGTCATAGGTGCTCGTGTGCTTGTCGCCAGAGATCCTCCCCCCACCGAGATGGGGTTTGGTCTCCTTCAAAGCAAAGTCTTCTGGTGGAGGTCTCTGCATCTTTTGGGTTCAAAACCAGAGACCCAGATGGGAAAAACTGAAGTTGAAGTTGAAGATGAACGGTTGGATTAAATAGGAACTGAATTTGAATTAATTCAAAGGATCCCAGAAACCTAAAACATCGGAAAAACATGGTCGAGTAGCCGTTAAAAGCTAATACACCTAAAAACTCGGAATATTCATAACAATAACGGCATTATATAACATCAAACAGGGTGATATTTTATTCTACCAACTGCCAAATTGAGAACTCAAAACGAAGAGTAGATGTAATCAAAACGCAACCCCATCTGACACTAACAGTAAACTATACAACATTAAATAAATAAAACTAGATGAAAATAAATTAGATCTTTGAAACACAGATACATAAATAAGAGAATGTGAAGGTTCAAAGTTTTAAGAGTAACCTTCGTAGCAGCGGAGAAACCCAAGAAGCTTCAGATCTGAATGCTTGTAAACCTACAAACATTAAAACCAGCCACCAAACGTTACAAAACAGAAACATCACAGCACGAGACTCGAGGCGTTTTATACACTGTGTTTGGCTACTGAGAAAATGTAGGAAAGCAAAAGTCAAATATGATGTGAAACTAAGAATTCCTTTCATGTGACCGCAGAAAGCAAACATGATTTAAGACTAAATCCAAACCATTACTTTCCTATTCGGAACTTAAACATTTGCAATTTTCTAAATTTTCTCTTTTATTTTTCTCAGCTTTACTTTTCCAGAAAAACAAAACAGAGCAAAGAAATGAAGAAAAGAGGAAAATGAACAAAAAGTGTGACCACAATATAAAGCCTCAAAGAAAACCCTAAAACAATGTCGGTGCAGGGGAATGCTCAGCAGTGCAGAGAGAGAAAATTTACCTCTTGGGGTGGAAGCAGAAGATTCAGAAGGACTTCAAAGAAAAAACCCAGAACCCAAAACTCATTTTCCAAAGAAAAATAATAAACAGAAAAACGCAAGAAAATTAGTAGAAAAAGAAAACGCTCCTCTAGGAAGTGGGTTTCATTGGGTTTTGTGAGAGAGTGAGAGAGTGAGAGATCAAAGAGATAAGGATGAAGAACAAGAAGAAGAGAAGCTCTGTCTCTCTTCAATTCTAGAGAGAGAAAAAGTGAGAGAAGCAGAGAGAGAGAGAGATAGCTTTTGCTTTTGGGGTGGGGGTGGGGGGATCTCTTGAATATGTGAGAGATATACACAGAGTGGGAGAGAGAGAGACAGAGAGAGAGCGTAGTCTGTCTTGTTTGTTTCTTTTGCCTTTTGCTTTTTTCACTCTTCACTGTGTGCGTTTGCGGGTCTCTCTCTCTCTCTCACTGTGATGGTGCACTGTTCAGTGTGTGGGGTGGGAACACGGAAGGGTCAAGCATGTGTAGGACTGTTGTCGGACCTCGCACGTGTGTTAGGGAATTAGAAGGGACAAGTTACACCACATCAGTTGCAAACTTGTAGCAGAAATTAATTATCATCTCTCTATATTAGTTCTTAAATCATGTAATTAATTTTTTTTAAAGTAATAATAAAACCATATTTGGCATTTTTATTATTATGATTTACAAATTCAACCTAAACGCACCTCTTTTACTCATATTTCTCAATGCGTTTGAGTCAAAAAAAACTCATGGATTAAAAAACAAGAGTTGTTTAAAAATAATATTAGGATCACAAAAACAATGGTCATTTAAAAGTTATGGGTACTAAAATAATGGTCACTTCAAAGTAATATACGGGTACTAAAACAATGGTCGCAGTAAAATTTTTATGTCTTAAAAATTGTGTGGGGCAAAAGAATAATAGATTTACAATGAATTTTTATATTTGTGTGGGTATAAATTATGAGGAGAATAAAGTCTGAATATATAGTATATGCCCATAATTCCTATAACAAATTTCATATTTTTATAGTTTTAATTCATGTGAAAATATTTTCTTAGTTAGACCAATTTGGCACTGTTTTTAGAAAAGTCAAAAAACGCTTTAAGTAATTTTGTGAAAAGTATCTGATAAGTATTGTAATTAAAAAAGACTTTAAGGGTTTTTACATAAATTATTTAAATTTTTATAAAAATTTGCAAGTGATTATTGCGTAAGTGCTTTTGCTACTTTGGAGGTTGGTTAGGAAATGTTTTAAAATTGGTACACTTTTTGATGATTGTAGCATTATTATTATTATATAAGAAATTGTTTAAGGGGTTGATGAGAGGTGTTTTGAGAATGTGTCTTTGGATTCTCTATTTGTGTGTGTGGGGTATATAACATTTTAACCATGTGGGGGATGGGATCTCTCGATTCTCTCATAGTTGGGAACGGTGGGTTGAGTTCAGGTGGCGTTTGCTTGGGCCCAGTGACAATACCTACTTTGGAGTTTCCCATGGGCTTTACATTTCAAAGACAACGACTGAGAATAAGGTTGTTGTTTGCATATCTTAACAAGTTTAGTAAATATCATACCAAACACAAGTTTTTGCATTCATTTTTATAAACAAATGAGGTTAAAAACTTAAAAGTAGTTCAGACTTGAATAAATAAAATTTTGACACATTATTTGATGAATCAAATTTGTGGAATAATTTGGTGAAATTCTTTTGGGCATAACAAAATATAATTATTCCAAGGGTTTTGCTTCTTTTTTTTTTGTTGATCCAAGATGGGTTTAGATTTAAAAGCAATAAATGTGTCACCATAGTTAATAAATATTGAATGCACTTTCCAATTTTGAGCATTAAAATGGGCAATTAATGCGTTTTAATTTGAGTTGCATTGAATGGGACCAATTTCTGCTTGGACTTTGATTCTTTATGAATTTGGCCAAAGCTTTTTGTTTTTTCCAAAATAAAGTTGTGACAAGTCAAGCATGTAGGAGTCCTTTCTACATCATGGTGGACCATTGAATCCAAGGAGTAAGATGATAATTCATGTCCAATGCAATTCTTTGCATGTAGAGAGGCCCTAATACGTGTCTCAAGCATGTTTACTTACCCGTAATCATACTGAGTATAAATTGAAATTAGAGTAAAGATAAATTGGAGTGAGTAAAAATCAAAATCAAATATTTTCATTAACGTGTTTACTAACCGTTAAAAATCGGAACAAGAAACAACATGATTTCCATATAAGTGTTTACTTATTTACATAAATCATAATAAAAACTAATTTTTTTTTTTTGGCCAGATAATAAAAACTAATTTGATTACTAAAATTCCCATATATAAAATCAAATTTGTTTTATGATACTCAGAAACCTCAAATATTTTGCAAAATATCTTAGTTTTCACACTTTTATTTATGATGAATGAAGCTTTGCTTGAATTGCAACGAGGCAGAGTGCTCATCATTGTGGCAAAGTGTACTACCCTGCACAAATGACAAGTAGAATTGAGTAACAATAAAATAAAAAGATGCATGGAAAGAAAATTAGACCAGGACGATCCCATTCCCAATCCCATTACAATTTTTTTTAATGGATTATTTATGTATGTTTATGAATCTCCCATCAACATGAAAAAAAAAAAAAAAGTATCACAAATTTAAAACAAAAGAGTTCTAAACTCATAATAAAAAAGTGAAGAGTAAATCTTAGTCATTGTTATTGTAAGATTTCATCATAGCCATATCAGACACGTCAATTGTAAAAGTCATATATGTAGCAACAAAAAAGTCATAAAAAGGGTGAGCATATGACGTTGGGCAGATAGGGTTTTGTGGTTTTATTTGGTTTAGGGTAATTTTGAATATTTAATAAAAGGGTGAGGGTATTTTTGGCATGAAAGAATCTGTTCTTATTCTCTCTTCTCTAATCCTTACGGGCTCTATGAAATTCAATTGCTCCAAAATGAAGAATTCAATCTCTTATTTTATGTGAGTCTCACACTTTTTCTTATTTCAATATGTGTAAGTAAACAAGAAAATCAGAATAAGAATGGCTCTAAAATTTAAGTAAACACATGAATAAAAATCACTCTTGTTCTTTCTATTCTAATTACGGATAAGTAAACATACCAAGATCTATGAGGTATTGAGTCATGGTAGCCACATCTAGGGGTCGGCAATGGGCCGGGCCGGGCTGGCCCGGCCCTAATTATTTGGGCTCGGGCCGGGTTCGGGCTTGAATCAAGAAGCCTGTTAGGGCTTTCGGGCTGGGCCGGGCTGGGCCTGGGCTTTCATACATAGGTCCAAAGCCCACCACTCGGGCTCGGGCTTTGCGGGCTTAGTGGGTCGGGCCGGGCCGGGCTAAGCCCGAACAGGTAATCAAAGAAATAATCCGAAATTTTGGCGAAATTTGGCGGACAAAGAAAAAAAATGGAGAGAGGCAGCCTCTGCCTGCGTGCGGGGGAAGCTTGGAGCACTGCAAAGAGAAAGGAAGGGAAAGGAAAGAGGGAAGAAAGAAGGAAAGGGAAAAAGGGGAAAAAGAAAGAAAAAACAAAAAGTGAAGCGGTGGTGGAGCCAATGTGCCGAATAGGAAGGAAGAAAAGAGAAAAAAAAAGGAAAAAAGAAGAAGAAGAAGAGAAAGGCACGTGATGAAGGAAAGAGAAAAAAGAAAAGAAAAAAGTTTAGAGGTAATTGGGTTTGGGCTTTGGATAATTGGAAAAAAAAAATTTGGGGTTTTGTGGCGGGCCTAAGCGGGCCTAAGCGGGCCGGGCTTCGGGCGGGCTTCAGGCTTCAAGGGGATGGCCCAAGGCCCGCCCAAGAGAATTTCGGGCCGGGCCGGGCCGGCCCAATGTCCGGGCCTAATCGGGCTTCGGGCCTAATCGGTCGGGCGGGCTTCGGGTGGGCTTCGGGCCTTGGGCTTTTTGGTGAGGCCTACTTTTAAGTCCAACCACTCTATTGGGCTAAGATTTCGTTCGTAGTGCTTCAAAATACCAACTTCGGGCACCTCTAGCTCTAGGTAGTAGGACCCACTTTAATCACCCAATTCCACGTGTCAAGACAACACCGAATCTGGACAGACATGGCGTGTACGGTGCATCACATACAATCAGTGTCCCCAAAGCAAGGGCGAATCAAAGACCATTATTACATTACACGAAAACAAATAAAACCCAAAAAGAGAAACGGCAATAAAAAAATCTCCCGCCATGCCAAAAACATTTATAAACCCTCAAAATCAAGAATCTCTCACAAGTTGGATTTGAGTTTGAAGATCCAATCCAAAAATGGAGCTGCCGGTGATAGATCTGAGCTTGTACTTGGAATCGGAGGGCGACGCCAGGGACTTGTGCGGCGAGGTGAGTCGGAGTCTGAGAGAAACTGGGGCTCTGTTGGTCAAAGATCCCAGATGTACTGCCCAGGACAACGATCGCTTCCTCGATATGATGGAGAGGTACTTCGACAATCCGTCGGAGTTCAAGCGACTCCAGGAGAGGCCCCATTTGCATTACCAGGTTTGTTTGCCGTTTCACTCTTTGTTTGGTTCCCGACAAAATAATGCTGCCCAGAATCACAAAAATGAAAATTTGAAATTTGAAGCCCGATTGGGTGATTAACTAATTGGTGGCTTCTCTGGCTTCCTTTTTTATTTTACTTTCTCTATTTCTTTATCACTTATATTTGAGTTGAATATGGTGGTTGTGTAACTGCGTAAAGTGTAAGTGAATTAGTTGTGTTGTAAATTGAAATTGCCAAATTGGTTTGTTGTTATTAAATTCAAATGGGGGATAACGTTGGCACATAACAGGTTGGTGTAACACCTGAGGGTGTGGAAGTCCCAAGAAGTCTTGTTGATGAAGAAATGCTAGAGAAATTGAAAGAAATGCCCAAAGAATTCCAACCATCCATTCCCACGGGGGCAGATCGCAAATGGAGATACATGTGGAGAGTGGGTCCTCGACCATCAAAAACCCGCTTTCAGGTCTCATTCTTTCTTTGCTTTTCGGTTTTCAATTTTTACCAATATGTTATTACCTGTTGTATTTTGATGCATATTTTTCTACTTGCCATGATGATGATGAAGTTATTCTTCTTATCTAGGAACTTAATGCAGAGCCTGTTGTACCCGACGGTTTTCCTGAATGGAAAGATACCATGGACACGTGGGGGTACAAGATGATATCAGCAATAGAGGTGAGCCATTGATGTGTTTTGTCAGATTGCTCATAATGGTTGCTTGTTTTGCATAATGCATATTATCCATCTAATGTTCGTCATGAAATTTCATTATTTATTTCTTTTCAGGCTGTTGCTGAAATGGCTGCCATTGGGTTTGGCTTGCCAAAGGATGCATTCACTTCTCTTATGAAGCAGGTGATCAATGATTGTCAAATGAAAGTATATCCATGAATGTATGCCCGTCTCACACTAACGGTGGGGCAGCACGGAGTGAAATCAACTTAAGAAATTATGATTATTGATGGCCTAGGTTTACAGTAATTGCCTATATCCATCACTTTCCATATCATAGTCTATAGCCATTTCTTCCATATCTTTAGCCACTGTGGCCACATATGTGTCCCTAAATATGAGTGTCATTGTATTGAGTGCCTTTTGTATTGCTCCATAATGGCATTGATATTTTATTTTGTTTTCCAGTCTACCCAGTGCCAACCAGTGCAAAGTTCAAACTTTTACTGTTGGCTACATTCGTTTTTTTCATCAATATATTCATGCTTCCCAACTTGGACTGAAGTTTTGAGTTCAATGGTTCTAGCCCTTCTTGCCTAACTCTCTCATTTCTTACCTTTTGCCAATACTATTTTGCTTTTTGGCATGCTTAGTTGTTGTTTCCCAAGTGGAATTTGTATGATCAGGGTATCCTTTTCTCTTTGCAGAGTTTAAGGAAAATCAATTACAAGAGATTTCTTGCACTTATTTTTCTTACTTTTTTCTAAACGAAGTGGTCAGATAGAGAGCATGCATTTTTTATTTGGAACCGATTTCAGCCCCCAAAAAAATAATAAAGGGGCTTTGGAATTGAGTCATGTGATAAATTAGACTCTTTTATTTTCTATGTGCCAATATCTGGCTATCTTTATGCACTTTATGCTAAGTGTCGTTTCTTTTCAAACCCAGGGACCACATCTTTTAGCTCCAACAGGAAGTGACCTTCGGCGTTATGGCCAGGAGGGTACTGTGTTTGCAGGATATCACTATGACCTGAACTTTCTAACTATTCATGGCAGAAGTAGATTCCCAGGTCTGAATATTTGGCTAAGAAATGGGCAAAAAGTTGAAGTGAAGGTTCCTGTAGGATGTCTTCTCATTCAGACTGGGAAGCAGGTAAGAATATTTATGATCATTATGCTTAAAAATGACCTAATATTTTACAGGCTCGTTGACCACCTGAATATTAGCAATTTTCTGTAGTTCCTAATTTATGAAAATGACACAGATTAAGACTTTATTATAACTATACCAATAATATCATGTTCAAATCTGATTATATTTCAGAAATGGAAAGGGGGAGGGGTGTTGCTTTGTCATCAATGTATCTTTGGTATATCATCATCAGTGTAGAGGGTTTAGTAGTACATATCAGAAGAAAAAGTTATCACACATTAATTAGGTGTTATAACTTCTAGTTAAAAAATTTTTTTTCTGCAAGGTGCTTTGATGTTAATAGCTGTTTAGGTTGGTTAGCTATGAGATATGTGTGGTTTCGTTTTAAATAATTATGCCAATTGTATTTCAATTACAAAAATTTTCAATTTTTATACGCAGATAGAATGGTTGACTGCAGGAGATTGCATAGCTGGAATGCATGAAGTTATTGTAACAAACAGGACGATTGATGCAATAAAACTCGCTATGGAGCAAGATCGCTACTTATGGAGAGTATCTTCTACAGTGAGTGAACACAGTCATGTTATTGTCATCGTTGCCATTTTCATTCTTTTACTTGTAGTTGGAATTTTAATAGAGATTTACAAAAATATAGTTTCTCAATGCGTCTTATGCTTATATATGACATTTCTTGCCATTGTAGTTGTTTGCCCACATAGCATCTGATGCTGTGTTGAAGCCCTTAGGCCACTTTGCAGAATCCCCACTTGCCAGTAAATATCCGCCCATTGTTGCCGGAGAGTTTGTTGAACAAGAGCTTGCGGTAATCAATCTCAAGGGAAACAAAGGAGAACTTTGATAACTTGTAATAGGTGAAAATCATATCTTGTTGTGTCAAAGATCTGAACAGCATTGTAAGGAGGCCTTTTGGCATAACTGTGTAACATTAATTGCAATAAGGTTGAGATGATGATCAACTATGGCCACAAAATGTGGAAAGACCGGAGAATTGTATTGAATCATTATTTATCAAAGTGTCAGTTACTGACCTCTTATTGTTCCAGATAGTGTGTTTGTATAATGTCTTTGCATTCTCGACTATCTATTTCTCATTTTTTAGTCGCGCTGAACTATTTTGATTTTCACCAAAAGTTGCCATGTGTTTGAGATCTGAAGCAATTGCCTGTGGAAAATTTTTTTAAACTGAAATAAAATGTCTTCATGAATTCCTCAAATGTTGTAATTCTATTAATTATGAACTAAGTTTGGATTCTTTCTTAACTTAGCTGATATTGGTGAAATTACATTTTATATCAGTGTAGTTTCACTTGGACCTTCGTACGTCCTTACAGTTTAAAACTTGATGAACGTTTTATATAAACTTTTTTAATCACGTTAGATTGGTCTAAATCAGCGATTTTATTAATTTATGCACAAAATGTGCAAGCCGTCAATTTTGATTGGTCAAATTTTGTTTTTAGTTTTTATAATTTGGTTCAGATTCTGCCTTAGTTTTTGTAGTTTGGTGTCATCTGCATTTTGTTGAGTACTTCATGCATGTTCCACCAAAGAAAGTTGATTGAATGTTTGAGTTAGACCAATAGACAGGATAAGATAAGAAAATTATAAAAGTATATTTGTTGAGTTTTAAAATAGATAAAAAACTGTAATTTGATCTTGGTTGTCTGCGGACTAACTATCCAATGTTATTATTATTATTATTTGAGACAATCACTTTGGCCACTTTTTAGAGGTATAGGATGTTTTCATACTTAATTAGATTCAAGAAACTGGTCAAGTCTAATTGTCTACAGTATGATAATCGTAGTTGACCATTATCTTTCTCTTCTCTATTCTGGAAATAAATTTGAAAAAACGAAAGGGTCATGAAGTTTGAGTTTAATAACTGCTCCACTAGCACACAAAATTTATTTTTGGTCTGGTTTCTCTGCTCCCCTAGCAAAGATGGCAACAATGGCATCATAGGTGTGACCATTGGGTAGGATGGACATGCATAATGGCATGAACCAACTCATCTCCTCTCCTATATATTTAAATTTGAGACCCCTAGCTTTTCTGTAACACTACTCTCAGTTAAAATTAAGATCATGAGGCTTATTAGCAGCAGTATGGCTGTTCCAATTTGGGTGCTGATGCTAGTGATGACAGGTTTGGTGCAGCAAGGACAGGGCAGTACCTGCACAAGTACCTTCTTCTCAGCACTAGTACAGCTAATACCTTGCAGAGCAGCAGTGGTGCCTTTTAGCCCCATTCCACCAAGTGAGACCTGCTGCAATGCCCTCAAAGCTCTTGGCCAGCCTTGTCTCTGTGTGCTTGTCAATGGCCCTCCGATATCTGGCGTTGATCGTAACATGGCCATGCAACTCCCGGAGAAGTGCATTGCCAACTTTGAACCATGTACTCTCTAGCTCCTTCTCTGGTACTTACCCAATAGACAATAGTGTTTACACATTAACTATATACTGCACAAAATGATCATTCCTTATATTTAATTAAGCAAAAGTTGTCTGCTGTTACTTTGAAAACTATTTTTTACCCATTTCTTAACTGTCTCAAACTTTTAGGTTTAATGATTATCTAATATGATATCAGAGTTCTAGTTTTAAAAGGAAGGTGTGATTGCACTTATAAGCTTGAACTTTTTAGACTTATTCATAGATTTATTCCTTGAAACATATTTTTCTTCTCTTTATCTCTTAAAAGCTAAATTCTTTTACTTTGTCCTTCAAACTTTATGACTTCTAATAGCCAAGTTTTGTTAACTTCATCTATTATTCTAATTTTTATCTTAATTTTGGCTCAATTTTTGACTCATCAAACCTCTATCAAAATTAGCAATCTTATACTCGTTTTGAAGCTATGCATCTCCTCTTTACAACCAAGTAAAGATCACTCAAAATGGAGCTCTAGAACTCTAGATAATAGATGGAGTTTAGGGTGTAGCTGAAAGTGTAAAATTTAGAGAGCAAAGTGAGAAAATTTAACTTTCAAGAATCAAAATGAGAAAAAAAAATATTTCAGGGGAAAAATTCACCAATGAGCCAACTTTTAAGTGATCTAGTGGGTTTATAACATTTGGTGCTGCAGTGAACCATTTACCAGATGATGAAGCCATGATTGTCATCCATTTGAACAATATAATGATTCTTACTATGCACGTTAATTACCTTGCACCTGTTTATTGTTTAGATATTATAGAACTATGAGCAAATAAACTGAAAACAAAGGGAAAAAGGGAGATATATCCATTATCCATCCCCTTTCTTGCTTATTTCCAACAATTTATAATTGATCAATGTGGTTTTTTTTTTTCCTAATGCAGGTGAAATCATGAAGTAGAAGTTCAAGCATCGAGCTGAGGACTATTCTAGAATAAGTGTCTTAGAGTTATAGGGATCCTTTTGGTGCTCTATTAATATTTAATGTTGCCCTTAATAAGAGGCTGTATGTTAAGATTGTGCTCTGAATTACGTGGGGTTAAACTTTAATCTAGGATTTGTACTCGTTTTAATTTGATTTCTGATGGAATAGATTGCTAGTTTAATTTATTAATTAAGTAATTTATCATTCCTTGTTCCTTTTCCTTACTATCCGTTTTGTTAATTCTAATTATTTTGTCATTATTACTTCTTTTTTTTGCTACATAATTATTATAGAAAAATTAAACCATATGAATATCAGAATACCAGAATATGTATGATGCAAACGTTTTTTATTTTTTAAATCTTGACGAGTTTATTATTCTACTACTAAAGTTTAAATATTTGATGAAAAAAAGTATAATATCTCTATCGTGTATAGAGTATACCATACGGTATTCGTGAGGTAGTTCTTTATCTTTGTTTATCCTTAATTGGTGGCAGAAGTCATATTTGACTCTTAATTTTACAAAAGCTAGATAATATTGATGCCTTTTTTTGAGCTTATTTGTACAAGAAATAGGCCATTAGATGCCTGTAATTTGTAAATATATAGATGGAAACCACAAAGACATATACAAAGGATTCAATTTTCTTAAAATACCATCATTACGGGTCTTTTAAATACTGAACTATACATTATTCTCTCCATTGGTCCAAGTGCCTAAGCTTAAGATTGAAGTGCATAGTAAAAGGCTTAAATGAAAATTAACATTAATCTTTTTTGAATGTCGGCCAATATTGGCGGGCTTGACCACTTGGTCTAATAGTCTAAAGCCACCCGTAACTCCAATCTTTCTGCCAAAATATCCTCATTTGGTTCTGTTGAAATTTAATCCATTTAAAGCAGAGTAGTGTTAATGAAATTACATCGTTAAAGTCAACCAATTAAAGCAGAGAAATTTAGGTGCAACTAATTAATAAATAAGTGAAAAATCATAATTAAAAATATCAAGTATTTAATTTGATACCATATTAAACAAAAAATAAACAGCACAGAACTTACAACAATAATATTATCTGTTCTCAAAACTTTGATGTTAAAGGGAAGTATTTAGTTAGTGAGATTTCATTATTGAAATATTCTAATGCAATTTTTTGAATTTGAAATATCAAATTAAAAGTGGTGTATAATTAAAATATATAATTGTAATTAACTCTTAATTTAATTGCATAGAGAGAGGCGCATATAGAGGTAGACAAGACAAACATATAAGTGCAAGTGCAACTAATTAATAAATAAGTAAAAAATCATAATTAAATATGTCGAAGTGTTAGGAGTGTAATATCGATAATTTCGGCGAAATTTCGCCGAAATTATGGTTTTTTGAGGGTGACGAAACGAAACTACATTTTCGTCCATTTTTCGTCAAAATTTCGAATAATTTCGGCGAAATTTTCTGAGTTGGATAGATCTGAAGAAGAAAAGAGGGAGGGGGAAGAGAGGAGGCCGGTTGGGTTTTCGGTGGCAGGGTGTCGAAGTCAGGGCTGGGACATGAGGAGGAAGAGAGAAGTGATAAGGAGGAAGAGAGATGAGAGAAAAAATGAGCTGCAAAAGAGAAATAAGAGAGATCAGATTTGGGAGGAAGAGAAAGAAGCTGAAGGAAGAAGAAAGAAGGAGGCACGGGAAACCAAGGAAGAAAAGGAGAAGAAAGGAAAGAGAAAGA
>QANT01003968.1:0-13776 GCA_003254885.1 Purshia tridentata | reverse complement strand
CTCATGACCCTCATCCATGTCTTGCAGATGAGTCCAAGGTACTTGGAAAGAACCGCAGATAAGAATTGGCCTTGCCCACATTAATTAATGTTGTGGGATTTTTTTTGCAGTACATAAATTAATTTTAGTAAGAGAACTACAGCTTGATGTTCATTAATTCGATCTATATATATATATATATATATATATATATGCCTGCCCATGAGTAGTGTCCCTATTTATATTTCATGTAATGAGTATTTTATTGCCACTAATTTGCCACTCGGTGCACGAGACTGTCCGATATGGGTCGGCAGTATCCCGCTTCACTTGGATCCAAGCATTATATGAATATATAGTATTACCTTAATTTATGAGAACATAGAAAGAGAAAATGAAAAAGAAATATTAATTACGGCATTACTCTTTGTCAATGACTATTTTATCTATATTCCGTAATTTCAAACCTCCTAACTATTTAAAAAATTTGTCTAAACCCTCACTCGTCTAAAAACTCTCCTAGAACTCCTCAAAATTCTAATACATTTTTCACTCTTGTGATGCTTTTTGACACGCTTTGACGCGTCTTCAGACACACAATACAGTTACACTAAAAATTATGAAAAAATAAAAACTAAATTCAGTTTCATTAAAAATAATTTCATTAAACATTGAATTTCTAAAATTAAAATAAATAAATAAAATTTATTAAAATAAAAAAACACAAATAAAAGGGTATANTTAAAATAAAAAAACACAAATAAAAGGGTATAATCAAAATTCAAAAAAAAAAAGTCAATTGTAGATGGGTGTAGATTGACTAGAGGGTTCTAGAAAATGTTAAGTGTAGGGTGATTTTGGATGGAGGTTATAAATCAATCTCTAACTAAGGGCTTTATAAATATTTACATTTTTGTCTATTGGTGGTATTTAGTTTTCCTTTGTGGGAAGAGATGTTAAGTCAAATTTCATAACGGTTAATAATAATAAATAAAAATCAATTTTTTTTTCTTTTCTCAAATACTTGTTATGCATTTTTTGAAACAATTGGGAATTAAGATTGAGAAAAAATATAAAAATTTGAATTAAATACTAAATGGCAAAACTTCTTTATAAAAAATTAGACTTATTATCTATTTTATCCCTTATAATTACATGATTGGCTCACTTTATCCGATGAACAAGACTATACGAGATAAGAATGTTTCCGATGAACAGGACACGATAGATTAGTATCATCGTGGACTCCCTTTGAGCAGAGGACATAAATATAGTTATTTGGGACTATAGTCTCAATTAATTGTTCAGTGTCAAATTTTTAAAAACTCATCAAATATAGAACATGAAATTAATTATTTTCCCTTTTAATTGCTTAATAGTGTCAAGTTCTGTCCTCCAAACGTGGTTCGCATAGTACCTAATGCAATTCGAATGCAACCGATGGCCCAATAGCCTTTTCTTCGAATTGGAGCTTATTGGCTTTGACAATCTACCTCTTTGTTGTGAGCAGCTTTTACTTTGTTTTGTTTTACCTCTTTCTCATGCTTTAGTCTCCCATTGACGTCATACAAAAATCAGAAATGAAGGTCACATTTTTCAGGTCGTAATTGCACAACTCCATCCATAAAATATAAAATGAGTGGGATCAGGATTCGCCTCAAATAATTGATTCCATGTTGACAAATAGCAATGTCTTTGACAAGGTTCATAATTTTCAAATATATATTAATTTCTTGTGAAAAGAATATGAATACATTATATCTAATTCACATCAATTAGTACGTGAACATATCGAAAAAAATATGCACCACCAATAGTTGACCGTATATAATTATGTGCTGGTGCCATTCCCTTCCTATCGTGAACCACGAAATATACTTGTATATACACTAGTCTGCAGTACTGATGGCATTAATCTACATCATTATTCACAATATATTATTTGCTTATACATAATTTCTGAAAACAAATATATATAAACTTTCAATATTTAGCAAACAAAAGCGTGAGAAAATGTTAGAATTAATTAAGGCATTTCCCTGTTAGTTAATTACAGTTAGCTAATTGGTTTATTTAATGTCTGAGTGTTTTGTTAACTGCCAGATGGCATTATCTCATAGGGTATACTTGAGTGGTGTAAGAGCTCATAGGCTCAGGATATTGCAACGGCTATATGCTGGCTGGCTTTGTCGTTTTGTGTAACAAACTTTTGGAATATACACTTGCTGGTATGCACGACTTGTGCACTAGATCACTGCATCATTCTTACTCTCTATTCTGCTTCCTCTTAATTCTCTGTCCTTTGCTTCTATTTTCTGGTTACCATTAGAGTACACTCATATTATTTAATTTGGTATCAGTAGCCTAGGTTCTATGCTGACCTCTGTGTGTACTGTGAGTAACTGTGTGAAGCAGAGAGAAGGCAATCCAACGCAGAGAGCCTTCTAGATCTAGACATGACTGGATCTGGCAGTGGTGAGCTAAGGGCTCCCATATTCGATGGCACAGAATTTGAATTCTGGAAGGTGTGCAGGGTGACTATATTCAAGTCTCATGGCATCTGGAAGCTAGTGGAGAAAGGGATTACAATCCCAGAATCCAAAAAGAAGAAGGAGAAATCTAAGAAGGAGGGAGAAGCTACCAGCATCGATGATGAAGATGAACTGGAAGCTTACATGGAGGAACTGAGTATGAAGGATGCAAAGGCACTTGGCATCATACAAGGAGCTGTGACTAAGGAGATCTTCTCTCGGATTGTCAACCAAGACACTGCAAAAGGAGCTTGGGATCTTTTACAAGAAGAGTATCATGGAGATGAATAATCCAGGTTAGTTATGTTGCAAAGTTTGAGGAAGGAATTTGAGTATATGCGTATGAGAGAGGGTGAGTCTTTGGCTGAGTATTCTGGTAGATTCTATGATTTCACCAATCAAATAGAGAAATATGGTGAGTCTTTGCCTCAACCAAGATTAGTGCAGAAGGTGTTAATTAGTCTAACCAAGATCTTTGACCTGATATCTGTTGTTCTTGAAAGAACTAGTGATCTGAATATTATAACTGTGAATGAGGTGTTTACTTCACTTAAAAGCTATGAAGTAAAACTAAGCAGGCATGATGGAGATGCTGAGCACACTGAGAAAGCATTTACTAGAATGAGTGTTGCCTCAAAGGGTCAATGGAATCTAAATAGAGGGCATAACTATGATGGAGGAAGGAAGAATCAAAAGAACTGCAAGGGTAAGCCAAAGAAGTGGGAAAACAAGTCACAAGCCATTGTGAGACATGGAAATGGCAGTGGAAATGATGCTGGAAAACCAAAGTGCAAAGTATGTGAGAAGGTTCACTATGGGAATGGTGGTTCAAAGGAAAGTGAAATGTTATAACTGTGACAAATTTGGGCATCTCATGAAGGAGTGCCACCAACCAATTAAGAAAGGCCAGACTGCTAACTATGCAACTCATGACCAGGAACAAGCCACTATGTTCTTTGCTTATCACAAAGCTTCAGTGGAAGTAGAACTCGGGGCTTGGTATCTTGAGTGGTTGTAGCAACCATATGACCAGCCATGAGTCACTGCTGATCAATGTGGACAAAAGTATGAGGTGCAGGTTAAAAATGAGGACTGGTGAACTTATGGAATCCACTGGAAAAGGAACACTACCTGTGCAAACTAAAGGAGGCATAAGGTATATTACAGAAGTGATGGTAGTACCAGGGTTGGATGAAAATCTTCTCAGTGTTGGTCAGATGGTGGAACATGGATACTGGCTGATGTTTGGTGATTCTAAAGTGGGCATATATGAAGATAGAAACATGAAGGTGCTTGTTGCTGAAGTTCAAATGAAGGGAAATAGATGTTTTCCTTTGGTATTCGAAGACATTTGTCAATCATGGCAAACAGTGCAGTAGTTACAGGTTCAAATTGGAAGTGGCATAAGAGATTTGGGCATTTGAACTTTGAGAGTCTGCAGCAACTACAAGAGCAAAGTATGGTGATTGGTATGCCTAAGCTTTCTAAGGGTGAGCATGTTTGTGAAGGCTGTGCATTGAGCAAGAGTCACAGGGAGGCTTTTGACAAAGGGAAACAAGTAGAGCTGCTGATCTACTGGAATTGATCCACACAGATATTTGTGGACCAATGTCAAAAACTTTGGGAGGAAACAAATATTTCCTCACATTCATTGATGACAAATCAAGAATGTGTTGGACATATTTCTTAAGGCATAAGTCTGAGGCATTCTCTATGTTCAGAAAATTCAAAGCAATGGTGGAGCTTCAAAGTGGATTCAAGGTAAGGAAACTTATAAGTGATAGGGGTGGAGAGTACACTTCAATGGAATTTGAGCAATTTTGTGAACAATTGGGGATAGAGAAGCAACTCACTGTTGCATACTCTCCTCAACAAAATGGAACAGCTGAGAGAAAAAATAGAACAATTATGGAGATGGCAAGGGCTATGTTACAAGAGAAAAAATTACCAAAGTACTTCTGGGATGAAGCAGTGAACACTGCTGTGTACTTACTGAATAGGTGTCCTACACGAGCACTGAACAACCAAACCCCATTTGAAGTCTTTAGTGGCAAGAAGCCAGGAGTAAAACACTTGAGGATTTTTGGTTCCATTTGCTACTCTCATGTGCCTACACAACTTCGACAAAAACTTGATGATACAAGCCACAAGGGGACCTTTGTTGGATATGGAACAAGGGAAAAAGGGTACAGAATTTTTGATCTCTCAAGCAAAAAGATAAGATAATTGTCTCTAGAAGTGTTACTTTTGAAGAAACAGAAATGTGGAATTGGGAATCTAATAGCACTGAATATATTTCAGTACCTTGGAGTGATGAAGATGAACCTAGAATGATTGAAAATGAGGCTGCACTCGATGATGAGTCGAGTCAATTGCCACAGAGTCCCTTCAATCCAATGTTCTCTCCTTGTATCTCTGCAAGTCCAAGTATCTCACACACTCCACCTACAGTTGAAACTGAGATTAATCTTGCAAACACCTATGATACTACTCCAAAGAAATGGAAACAATTGGATGAAGTGTTTGCACACTGCAAACTAAGTGTCGTGGAACCTGAAAACTATTTTGAAGCAGTGAAGGATGAAGCATGGTTAAAGGCAATGCAAGATGAATTGAACATGATAGAGAAGAACAAGACTTGGGAATTGGTTAGCAGACCACATAATAAACCTATTGTAGGTGTAAAATGGATTTTCAAGACCAAACTGAACCTAGATGGTTCTATACAGAAGCCAGGGATCGACTTCAATGAAACTTTTGCCCCTGTGGCAAGATTGGACACAATCAGAACCCTTATAGCTAGCAGCACAGAAAGGATGGAAACTGTATCAGTTAGATGTGAAGTCTGCTTTCCTTAATGGAGTACTTGAAGAGAAAGTATATGTGGACCAACCTGATGGTTTCACAGTGAAAGGAAAGGAGGATCAGGTGTACAAACTTCACAAGGCTCTCTATGGCTTGAAACAGGCACCAAGGGCCTGGTATAGCAACATTGACACTTATCTAGTGCAATGTGGCTTCAAGAAAAGTCCCAGTGAGGCCACTCTCTATGTCAAAGCAAGAGAGGGGCTAAGAACACTTATTGTGTCTTTATATGTAGATGATATTGTCTATACAGGAAGTCACAAGGACATGCTGGAAGAGTTCAAGGCAGAAATGATGCACAGGTATGAGATGACAGATTTGGGGCTGCTACATCATTTCTTGGGAATTGGAGTTATTCAACAAGAAGGGAGCGTCTTCATTCACCAAAAGAAGCATGCTCTCAGCTTGCTTGAAAAATTCGGACTAAAAGATTGTAAGCCAGTGTCTACTCCACTGACTACAACAGATAAACTTAGAAGGGATGATGGTAGCATGCCAGCAGATGAAAAGCAATTCAGGAATATGGTTGGCAGCTTGCTCTATTTGACAACCACAAGACCTGACTTAATGTTTGCTGCTAGTCTTTTAGCAAGATTTATGCACTGTCCAACTACAAAACACTTTGGTACTGCCAAAAGAGTTTTGAGATATGTTCAGGGAACAATTGAGTTTGGGATTCGATATGAGAAAGGCACGGCAGCTATCCTTATTGGATATTGTGACAGTGATTGGGGAGGAGATGAGGATGACATGAAGTCTACCTCAGGATATGCATTCTCTTTTGGATCTGGGGTGTTCTCTTGGGCCTCAGTAAAACAACACAGTGTTGCTCTGTCAATAGCTGAAGCCGAGTATGTTAGTGCTACTGAAGCTACAACTCAAGCTATATGGCTGAGGTTTGTACTACATGATTTTGGTGAAGAACAGACTGATGCAACTGCTTTGATGTGTGACAATACCTCAGCAATTGCCATGACCAGAAATCCAGTCTTTCACCAAAGATCGAAGCACATTAAAAGAAAATATCATTTTATCAGGGATGCTATCAGTGAAGGTGAAATTGAACTTTTATATTGCAAAAGTGAGGAGCAGCTTGCAGACATTTTCACCAAGGCTCTGCCTAAGGATCGATTTAATATGTCGAGAAGTCAGCTTGGAGTTTTGTCAGTCAATGCCTTAGAAGGGAGTGTTAGAGTTAATTAAGGTATTTCCCTGTTAGTTAATTACAGTTAGCTAATTGGTTTATTTAATGTCTGAGTGTTTTGTTAATTGCCAGATGGCATTATCTCATAGGGTATGCTTGAGTGGTGTAAAAGCTCATAGGCTCAGGATATTGCAACGGCTATATGCTGGCTGGCTTTGTTGTTTTGTGTAACAAACTTTTGGAATATACACTTGTTGGTATGCACGACTTGTGCACCAGATCACTGCATCATTCTTTCTCTCAATTCTCTTTCCTTTGCTTCTATTTTCTGGTTACCATTAGAGTACACTCATATTATTCAATACTTTCTACTACTTACAATACACTCTTTTCTATTATTAAACAAAATTGACCATTTACTTTACCAGCATTCATCGTTTTTACTTTACAGATTATGATAATCTCTCAACTCGAACAAATAAAACCACAATTCTAACAGGTTATTATCAATAATAATATTTATTCACCACATTTGCATATCATTTTTTAAAATTTTGATATTATTAACATCTCTATTAAATACTTTTGTTATCCGCTTTAAATATTTAACTATCATTTTTCATAAATTGCAAGATGTAATCAAACATATAACCTCCATAAAACATCTAAAAGAAAAAATGATTAACAATGCAAGATTGGAGAGCAATGTAAAATTTACATTGAAAATATCAGGTGCAACTACTAACCATACAAATTTCAACATAGAAAATAGCACATTTGAGCACAAAATTGAGTATCAATTTTATAATAGTACATTTAAAATTTGAGTATGTTGAAATATGCTAGATTATTACATACTTGCATTTACTTATAATCTATATTTTTTTACTGTTATAATATACTTAACCATCCACTTTTTAGAATTGACAGCAAAGAATAGTAATTAGCAAAATAGCCCATAACAAACCAAGATAACAAGCTCCCTCTTCGAAAAATCAAGTCAGATAAAAAAGTTAAGACAGTTTGAGCCAAGTTTGAAGAAACATGAATCCATCTTTTGAACCCAAGACAATTTAAGCCATGTCTAAAAATATGGATTCATCTTTTGAACAATTAACAGTTACAAATTACTTAACTTTTTGTTTAAGCTGACAAACATTTGTCGCATAATTTGTAATATATTTTTAGTGTTATTGTCTTCAATAATATTACATACAATTGGTAACAAGCACTTTTCATAATATTTATATGTACTGTAGCATCACAGTTAGGACCAATACTATTGTGCATATATTATACCCAAAATACTTGATTAGATCAGTTGGCCTTTATTTTCATACTCAAATTTTGTTCACAAAACACACAATATACACAGCAAATTATAAACAATACTATATTTGCTTTGATTAGTATACTAAAATTACAAACATTTATTATCCGCACCAATGGGAGGATAGCAACTCTAGTGGTTTCAATATCTTTATTCAAATATGGTTAAATTGAGAAATATTTTTATATGCTAAATTGAGTATGCATGATATTCTATTGATTGAGTTTAATTCATACGGTCTTTATGTCTTGTCAGGTTTTCACATAACTTGATGCATCATTTCATGGTACAAGGTTGTTATGCATATTAACTTAGTTAAGAAGTCAATGTGAAAAGGACAAGACAATACAACTCAAATGAGGAATAAATAATAGAGTGCTTCTATTTCCACCCCCATGTCTTATTTTCCTACCCACCTTATTTTTATACCTCTATCAAAAGTATAAAAACACTCTTCCCATCTAACATTATTCCTACAATACCCTTTAATATACTAACTCAAACACTCACCCATTAAACACTTTTGCCACCCCTTTAACTATCATCCTACCCACCCATCTTTTTTTATAATCTTTCTTTTATAAACTCTAGTTCTTCACCAAAACTCAAAATCAATTATACTATTTGGTTGATACCTATATATCTATGAAAATATATGATTATTCTATAACCTACTTTTTAAATTTTTTTTAATAGTTTTAAATCAAGAATTCATTATATTTTAATGTTTCTTTTGATTTAGAAATTGAGTATTGATTTTACAGATTTAATTTGAAGTGTAGCGATGAATTATAAGATGGATATAATATAAGCTTATTTTTCTACAATTGTCAATGTGATCGAGAATATTATTCCAAGTGCATCATCTTCCCTTTATGTTTATAGGGAGAAGATTATTAGGATGCAAAAGTCTGTTTGTCTACCTTGGACATTTTCATATATAGTTTTGATTTGACTTTTTTATGCCAATAGCATGTACCTATAAATTTGATTTGATTGTTTGCAGGTTTCACTTTATCTAAATTACAATTGTTCTTGTTAGTTTGTATGGTTGTATATATGTTCAATAATTAAAGGATTAATGATATGAGAAAAAGAGAAAAAGATTCTAGGATTTATATATGGAGTTTAAGTCATTGTAGGAAGGTGAATGAGTAGAAAATAGGTGGGTTTAATAGATTACTTTTTTTATTTTTTTTAGTTAAGTGCTTAAAAGTCATTTTACAAAAGGATAAAATTTTCATTATCAATTTTATTAAAATATGGGTGGGAAAATAAGACAAGAGGGTGGAAATATAACCACTCTAAATAATATATATGTTTATTTAAATGTAATAGATATTAGATATTCACTTCCATTACTAAATTAAATTATACTAAATTTGATTTTAAATTTAAACAAGCTTACATATTTTAAGAAATTTAGGATTACAATGTTGGACCAATAAGTGTTGTACTCTCAAAAATCCTTACAATATGTGTCACATGTGCTTATGGTTCGGGGTGTGACACTCTTCATCAGTTATTAATAATTTAGGTTGTTGTCCCCTATGAAAGATATAAATGTCTCTAACAACCACGTATATGTCTCTGTAGTCTCATTCTCAAGTATCGTACATTTAAATTGTACTTGATAGATGGTTATTTGCACGGACAAACAAACTAGAGGCATGCAAGTCTCTTCAAAACAAATTTAGTAGCCTATTTTCTTGTCCACACTAAATTTACCAAATAGTTTGAGGTAAGGGGTGACTTTCTCAATCAAGTATGCAAATGCAGCTTAAGTGTTACTCTCAAAAAGGATTTCTCAGTATTTACAATTCATCTTATTGTACAAGTCCTTGATCTTGTGACTAACACTATCTTGTTCAGTTGACTATGCATGTACTAGTATATTTAGCATATTCTAATTGATACACTTCGCATTAAAGTGGCATATGCAAGATTTGTATATGAGACAGAGCGGTATGATTGGATTAGAGGAGCCTCGCGTGGTGTTGCAGAATTTATCGATCACCAAAAACAATTTGCCATCACGTCACATAATATTTATAAATACCAAAGGTTTAATTGGTAGTCTAGCATACCCAAATCCAATTATTGGAAATGGCTTCCTTCTTGAAACATGTTGTCAAATAACCCGATCCAAAGTGCCTTCTTATTCCTATCAAGTAAGAATTAGAGAAGAGTACGTGTTGCCTCATTGCAAATATTGTATGAGGTACGACGCAAATGAACCAGAATAAAGCTTGTGCAAGTATAAGGATGATATTTTGATGTTGGTTGCAGTTGTTATTATTTTTGGTTTTTTGTTGCTGACAGTGTTGTTCATGTTGTTTTTGTTTTTGCCTTTTTTTCATGTGGTTTTCAATGTATTGCTATTCTACTACTTGTATTGTCTAATTTATGAAATTTCATGTTTTTATGTCTTTTAAATATGGGTATTTAGATTATATTTTAAATTTTAAATATGTAGAATATTAGTCTCATTGAGACCTATAAATATGACACTATAAGAAGTATTGCAGCAAGGTCTTAAAAATGTGTAAAATGTCATGAGAAGTTAATTTATTTAGAAAATTGGAAACGAATAAGAGATATGTTGTACATATATGACAATGTAAGTATATCTGTTAACAATTACATTAGCATTGCTTGCCATATTTATTACAAAATATGAACATATGACAATTTGTAGATAGTTCTAAATCCTTGAATAACAATTTGTACCTGAGGGGAGTAAGTAAAGTAAAATATAAATGAATAGAGAACCAGGCAAAACAATTGAAGTACAAATATTTTAGTTGAGAGATTATGTAGTAAGTAGTTGAAACAACTTTACATAGGAATATAAACTAGTTGACTGTTTATTTTGCATTTTATATAAAATGCAAGAACCATATAAGTGTAATTTCGGAATCGCTCTGTATTTGATGGTTGTCATTCCTATGTTTCTAATCCTGTGAAGGTAATAAAAATTTGAATTGTTAATGTGAGGCCAATTGAAGTAGTCAAAGGAGGAAGTAATTGAAGGAAAAATTGCATTCATGTACATAATAACTTAACAAATTGATGATTTTTAATTTGTAACAACAGCAACTGCGTTGTTCATTTATACTATAGAAATAAGTTAACATTAATAAGCAAAGAATAAGTTACAAAACAGACTGAGTGTAAGCTCTTACTTAATAGATATATCATTATTAGTGCCTAAATCAAACCATAAACCTAAACACACAAACAAAGAAAGAAACATAAACGAAATACCATACAATAAATGAAATAAAGTAGACAAAAAACTACCAAATCTAAACTCACAACCCAAATAACAAAACAGAACAGAGAAAGACCCTTTAACCCTAAGACAGGCAGCAGATAAAAAACTTTTTGAAGTGTGTATTTCTCTTTTTCTTTCATACTCACACAAACCAAGTCACCTAAAATCAAAATTAAGATTAATAATCAACCATTAATGAAACCTATATTAACGTGTATATGGTCCATAAATTTGGATTATCAAAAAAGGAAGAAGAACAAATTAAACTGAGAAACAACATCAATAGATATCTATATATATAAGTTACAAAACAAAGGAACTGTGATTATAAAAACATCGTTTTTCTCTTCCTTTCACATTCACATTGACAAACTAATTGAAAAAAGAAATAGGCATTACTAAAACTCATAGTAAGATTCACATAATGAATAAATTTAGATGACAAAAGAAGAAAAAAAAACAAAAATAAACCGACATAACAAAAACTGAACATAAATCACCAAATATTCACATTGACAAACTAATTGAAAAAAGAAATAGACATTACTAAAACTCATAGTAAGATTCACATAATGAATAAATTTAGATGACAAAAGAAGAAGAAAAAACAAAAATAAACCGACATAACAAAAACTAAACATAAATCACCAAAAAAAAAAAAAAATGATCACCTACATGCAAGCAACTTCTATTTATTAAACCCAATAAATAAAGAGAAACAAATTTGAGATATTATTAAAATACGAAAACTGAAGGTACACATAATCAATAAATTTAGATCATAAAAAAATGAAAAAAATTAACCGACAACAAAAATCAAACATAAAATCAGCGAAACCCATGTTACTAAAAGAAAAAAAAATGCATCATTACCTACACGCAAGCAATTTCTATTTATTAAACCCAATAAATAAAGAGAAAAAAAATTCAGAAATTATGAAAAAATACGTGAGAGAGAGAGAGGATTTGGCTACTGGGTGAGTGTTTGTGTGAGAGAGGAAGGCACGAGAGAGTGTTTTGGGTGAGTTAGAGATCGAGATAGAGATCCAGTCTGGTGCTTGGGCTGATCTTTGACTCTTTAATGGCAAAAGCGTAAAATGTAAAAAAGCTAGGGGCAAAACTGGCATCATACTATCATTAGTAAACAGTGATTGTTCTCTTTTAAGATATATATAATCTGATTACCCAAAATGGGTTTGAGTTAACAAAAATGGAGAAAACCACAGTAGAAAGCCTTAACAAACCCAAATATTTTTCATGGCACAAAACAATGAGAATATGCAAATAGCCATTCACCAAATCAACATCCTCTTAATTTGCGATTGGACTAAGATAGATGGATGACTTATCAAAAATAAATATTTGCTTGACACTTCTTCATATGTTTGAAAAGTATCCTTCGAGTATTACAAGTATGCTTAGAATCTTGTATTAAGTTGTCCTCTAAATCTATTTAGCTGAACTTTGGTATTGGGGGTTTTCAATGCGGATGGTGTATTCAATATAGAATTGAAAAAAAATGGATGAAAGTGAAAATTTTATGGGTATGCAACATAGATTTTTAAAGATTGTAAAAGTTTTTGGGTATTTAATCAAGATTTTAATAAAGTCCACAAAAGCTTACTGGTATTCATTAAGAACTTTTAAAGAGTAAGTAAAAGTTTAGTGATATTCAAAATATTCATAGATTTGTACGAATTTAACTAAATGATAAAGTTTCATTGACTTTACAGCGTAAAGTATAAATACCAAAGTCCATTCTTTCTTCGTCCTCTTTCCTATGGATTTTGATGGAGTTATTGAACTCTTTTTTTTATTTGTCTCTTCAAAGCATTACTCTGCCCTTTGGCCAATGAACTCTTTCCCATATCCCTCTCATACTTGAGTAGTGAAGTGTGATATTCTAGAGCACCATAATTTTCGATCAACGACCTCACTGATTTTTTGGGTGAGAGTAATGCCTACCAAGTAAGTGGACAAACAATGGCAAGTAGAAACCTCTAGTTTGATGTATTAAATTATTGTTTTTATTGACAGGATTATGCATTTGGGAATGTCAGTGAGTGTGATTGAAGATTTTCGGTTGCCCTTGTTGGTTTTTATTATAAAGTTTGAATTATTGATGATGCAGTTGAGGTGTTTGATGAAATGGAAAAATTATTAAGTGTATTCGATACACCGTTATGCTGTATAACCAATTCAACATATAAGAGTATTATTAGACTGTATATTTATGATTGTATGATATGATATTAAAAACATCTACTTATATTATGACATATTAGATTAGTTATACTATATGAAGGTGTATCGGTTACACAAAATAATTTCTCGATGAGATGAGTGTGAGAATTAGAGAGAGATATATATTGGAGAGTGAGAATTTCATGCATTTGCATTTGTTAAAATAAATTTATGAAAAATAAAGTCTATTTTATGAGAATCTATAAAATTATATGAAAGTCTATACATTTAGCTCAATAGAATTCTACAAAAGTCTATATAGAGATTATGAAAGTCGATAAAAAGCAATAAATTCTATAAAAGTCTAAAGAATTTTGATATTAAATACATCCCCCATCTTATTTAAAAAAAAAATTAAACACATTAAAAATTTATTTTTGGTTTTGTTTGTTTGTTTTTCTTATTA
>QANT01003967.1:0-14550 GCA_003254885.1 Purshia tridentata | reverse complement strand
GTGTTGAATTAAATTTTGCCATTTCTGTTTGCCTCGTAGAGTGTTCGAAGAAATGTCCCACTGAAACTAAACGCGTCTTTATTTTATTCAGAAATCACAAATTTATAATAGCAACCATACCCTCTACCATAACAAATGGAGAAGTGGAGAGTAATCTGCTCGACACTACCGTCCACTGGAAACATAATTTGGTGGAAGAACATTTTTCTGATCCAAAACCCTTCCAGAATGTCAAGTTGCCCTGGTTTTGGCTATGTTTAAAAGGGGGCAATGTTTTTTACATGAAAATTTGGATGATGTTTTTAACTAGTAATCCATAACTAGCAGATGAAAAGCAACGTCTGATTAATAATCAAAGAACGACCAAGCACATAGAACTCAATCCTAACGTCATTTTTCTCTATATCTCAAAGAGAACAAAAGAATAATAACAGGAAACCTTACACTACAAACTAAATTTTCAAGATTATTTAGTTTTATATTTTTGAATTTAAAATAATAAATAATAATATCTATTTATATTATATAATAAAAGAATATTAACTCATAAAAAATAATCAAACAAGTAAGAGAAAAAAAATTATATATATAAGTACAATTCAATTGTATCAATATTTAGGTTGATATATATATATTTATTCGAGCTGCTTCATTTCCTGAGTTTTGAGGGTAAATCTCATCTTTTCACCTCATCCCCTCCTAGGATATAGAATAGATTTGATAGAGGCGTTATGTTAGGGTTTAGCTCTGGGATTTTAGGCGGAGCCCAAAATCCTGGAGCTAAATCATAATATAAAAGTCGACAAACCAGAGTCGATCGATTGATTAATTGAAATATATTTATAAACCAGAGTCAATCGTTTGTTTGGTACAGTTAAATTCCATAATTAATTATAGGATAATATGATAATATTAATTAAGATGTATAATATAATATTATAATATTAAAGTAATATACAATTAAAATAATATTATGATAGTATTAAGATAATATTAAGATTTACATATCATTAGTTTTAGGATAATATTACACATTTTTTAAATATATTAAAAACATCTGGATAATATTTTTGGAACTTAGTCAAAAATAAAAAAATATTAAGGTATTAGTTTAAGAGAAGAGAAAAAATTGAACCGACCTATAAATCACTCTTAAATGAAAGCACACAAATTTGAACCTGGCCCATCAGTTGGTTGTATAGTCACGTGGTAATAGTGTATACCCCGGCAACCTTCTGACCCATCAACAAAAAGACTAAAGTGCCCTTCTTACGTAGGGCCAACCCAAGCCCTCCCTTTATAAGGTTTTGCAAATTGATTGATATATTTATTTGCTCTCTCACAGTCACACTCCAGCCAGAAACTTGGCCAGTCTCTCAAGCTTCAATGGCTTGGGGACGGCTCAACTACTCTACGAAAAAGCGCAACTTCTTCGATAACCATCCCAAATCGGATGCCTCCTGTACCAAGTAATCACCTTTTATCTTACTACTTTCTGTTTTGGTTGCTCAGATACTCTGTAAAAGGATTGTTTGTTAAATTGTGTGATTTTAATTTTAGGAGGCAAAAGCTTGCGCAGCACAGGAAGTCTCTCCCAATTGCCTCTGGTATTAGCTGAGACTATTAACTTTTTTTTTGGTAAACTAAATAATCATTATGTTTCTGTTTTATGTTTATTTTAGCGATTTTATAATAGTAATATTGGTTTTATATGATTATTAGTTGAGAGACGGCTCATCGAGGAGGTTCGGAATCATGATACTTTGATTGTTGTTGGAGAAACTGGAAGTGGAAAAACAACGCGTATGTTTTATATCTTTGCAACATGTTAGATTCTATTATATATGTATATGCATCTACTTATGTGTAGAGGTACCTATGTTTCCACTTTCCATATTATTTTGATTTTAAGCAATGGATTTTTTTGGGCTGAGCTTTCAACTTAATAGTGCTTTTCTGTGATTTTTTTTTAGAATTACCCCAGTTTTTGTACAATGCTGGATTTTGTGGAAATGGTAAACTCATTGGGGTAACTCAACCTAGGCGTGTGGGTACAGTGAGTGTCGCAAAACGGGTTGCTGAGGAATGTGGTGTTAATTTGGGTGAAAAGGTTGGTTACTCCATCAGATTTGAGGATGTGACCTCTAGTTCAACCAGGATTAAGTACATGACAGATGGATTGCTACTGAGGTAAAATCTGTATACAACTCTGTTAGACTATATGTTTACTCTCGAATATTCTTCTCTAGAAGTTTCATTGAATACTTTAAAATCAATTGTGGCATATGCGAAGACAGTAGTTAAATAAAAATGGAAACATTTACTTACGGGCCTTTTCAGATAACATGTGCTGAAAACAAATATAAGTGGTTCAGTGGGTAATATGGTTCAGTGAGATAAATATGGGAAGCAAATAGGAATATATGGACATGGACAAGGAGGTTCAAATATCAAATCTGTTGCATGGCTGTAGCCTGTAGGAGGCGTAATATGGGTACCTATCATGCTTCATCATAATTCACAAATGTTCCTTCACTCCCCTTTCTTTCTCTTTTCAAGTCTGAACTGATATAATGTTTGGTGCACTTATAGGGAAGCACTATTGGATCCATATCTCTCTAGGTATTCAGTTATCATTGTTGATGAAGCTCATGAGAGGACTGTCCACACTGATGTGTTGCTGGGCTTGCTGAAAAATGTACAAAATGCAAGGTCAAAATCAGTCAATAACCTCAAAAATACTTTGAGCAAGAGAAAACGTAATGATATGCAGTTGGAGAAAGTAAGCGATGCTCAGTGCTTCGGTGTTCTCAAGCAATGCCAAGGAAGAAACCTATTGAAGTTAATTATCATGTCTGCCAGCTTGGATGCACAAATTTTCTCTGAGTACTTTGGTGGTGCAAGAGCTGTTCACATCCAAGGGCGTCAGTTTCCAGTGGATATATTTTATACTCATCACCCTGAACCCGATTATTTAGATGCTTCGTTAATTACTATATTTCAGGTATTTAGTGCTCTTTGCCTGTTGGTGTTCAAGAAAATTTTTCTCGCAAGTTGTAAGTTCATCTAAGTTTATGAGTGTTTAAAGTTTCAGTTTCTTTCTTTTGCTAATTCATTTTAAATTTTTTAAATTTCAGAATATGTTTTTCTTCTCCTACAGGCTCTTCATAACACAAGTATAGGGCTAAAACTGTAGACTGTACAAAAGAATGATCCTATACTAGCAGGAATATAAAAATTGAGTTGAATTTAGGAAAGCTAAAAACAGTCAGTAATAATGGTTTTAAAAAAATTCATATTAGCTCTTCTGTGCACACAGCATCAGTTTCTCTTGCTTACTCTCCTCTGTTTTTTTGAATTTTTTTTTTTTTGTATGCAATGCTTATAACTTGGTCAAGCTAATCAATTTTATCCCCATTAATCAGTTCTCATTGTTGGGAATAGCCTTTCTCTTTATCTTGACTTAAATTGACTTTGGAATTATTGAAGCACTTTAAGTAGTCATTAGAACTTAATAGTGATCCCTAAATAGCATTCTTGTTCTTATATATGTATCTATGTGCCATTAGATTCATCTGGAGGACGACCCTGGTGATATACTCGTATTTTTGACGGGTCAAGAACAAATTGAATCTGTAGAAAGACTTGTCAAAGAAAGACTTAAGCAGTTACCAGAAAACTGTAAAAAACTATTAGCTGTTCCTATATACTCATCTCTTCCATCGGAACAGCAAATGCGAGTTTTTGTACCAGCTCCTCCTGGGTTTCGTAAGGTAATTTTTACTGGTAGGTAGCACTCAATATATTGTGATGGTTGGCATAATAAATTGCAAAGAGTGGGGCTATTGCATGTCCCCTGCAAATATGGTCATCTTGACCCTTTTTTAAGTATTTTTTTATTACAAATATCTCTACACAATTTTTGTTTTTTGTTTTTAAAGCAAATAAAATTGTTACTAAACCCATGGTCTGAATACTGGGAAACATGTTCATGTTGTTTTGATATTGGAAACCCTGGTCATAATGAATTCTTTTTACTGCAGCTGTCAGTTGGTTAATTCATGGAAATTTTTATGTGACCATTATAAATTTTGAGATTCTTCTAGTTCTCAACACGTTTGTTTGTCTCTCTCACATATGTGTAAATCTAAAATTGTTAATTTCATCAACTTGATGATATTCGTTTGGGTACTCTCTAATCCTGTTACATTGTTCTGTTAGGTAATATTGGCAACAAATATTGCTGAGACGTCAGTGACAATACCTGGAATCAAGTATGTTATAGATCCTGGGTTTGTAAAAGCTCGCTTCTATGATCCAAATAAAGGGTTGGAATCTTTGATTGTTGTTCCAATTTCGAAAGCACAGGCTCTTCAGAGGAGGTACACACAGCTGGTCTTTTCTGGGCGGACCTACCAAGAAGAATTTATATTAATCCAAAAATCAGTTGAGGAATCGAAAAAATAAAATTATCAATTACTGCACGTAATCATCTTATAAAAACTGTTTAGATTTCTTGAGAAGCTTATTTTGTGAACACTTTTAAACAGTGTAATAACTTATCGTTAAGTTATGCTCGTAATCCATTTTAGCATGGATATTTGAACTCATGCTTAAGAACATAATTTTTTCTGATAATATTTCTGTTATGCAGTGGGCGTGCAGGAAGAGAAGGACCAGGGAAGTGCTTCCACCTCTACCCAGAGAACGACTTTGAGAAACTTGAGGATTCGACAAAGCCAGAGATCAAGCGGTGTAACCTTTCTAATATCATTTTGCAACTTATGGCTCTGGGTGTTGATGATGTCACTGGGTTTGACTTCATAGAAAAACCTTCAAGGTAAAATCTGGGACAGGTTTGGTCTCCTTTTGTTTCCCTTTTCTGATGCCCTGATGCCTTTTGGAACTTTTGATGGTGGGAAACAGTTGCTACTTTAATGAATTTTTTCAAGCAATTTAAATAGTTATTTGTTTTGTTATCTATCAAAGGAATTATCATAAATGTTATTCTTACACCTTTGAACAGGCAGTATTTTATAAAAGCATTGGAACAACTGATCCTGCTAGGTGCATTAACAGATGAGTTTAAACTGTCAAACCCAGTTGGACTTCACATGGCTCGCCTTCCCTTAGACCCTATTTATTCAAAAGCTCTAATCCTGTCAAGTGAATTCAATTGCCTGGAAGAGATGTTGATAACTGTTGCAATGCTCTCTGTAAAATCCATATTTTTTTCTCCCAGTGAGAAACTAGAAGAGGTATTTGTGCATGAATACCTATATTTCTACTGTAAATTTCTTATAGATTATGTATATCGAAAGTAAAATGGAAGTAACTTAGTGGGTTATTTGTCACAATATTTAGTCGCAATGAGACAGTGGTAGGGATTGGTTTTCTGCAAATGATCTTGTCCATAATTAAGATGGTTCAGGTGAGATAGACTATTTGATTTGATAAGTACAAGCAGAAAAAGTTATGAACTGAAATCATGTGGATGGGTTTAATGAGAGTCAACTGTTATTAAAAACACCAATCTAGGCAAGGGTTGTCAAATTATTCATGAAAATAAATTTTTAGTGCAAGGCGTTGGTAGTTTAACATTCCATTCTTGGATTGGTATTCCCTGTTTTCACTTGTTTTCATGATTTCTCAATATGGGGGGAACTGTTGCTTCTTATTGTTGTTGCTTTACCATACTAGTGTACTTACAATTTTGTTTCTCCACCCCTCTCTCTCTCTCTCTCTCTCTCTCTCTCTCTCTCTCTCACACACACACACACACACACACAAAATACTGCTTTAATTTGAAGTTAAAAGTGTTATATATTTCTTGTTGGAAGGCAAGAACGGCAAGGAAATGCTTTGAAAGTCCAGATGGAGACCACCTCACTTTAGTTAATGTATATCGAGCTTCTAATGAGGTTTTTGAGAAGAGATCAAGTCTTAGTACAGAGAACCATGAAAAAATTCTAATTAAATGGTGCAAGGAAAATTTCATTGATAGTCGCTCCCTAAGGCAAGCTCGTGAAATTCACAGGTTTGCTAATCATATTCCTTAGAAATATTAATGCTGGTCTCACACTAGATTTTTTGCTGCCCTTTAGGAAGATATGTATTTTTATTCATGGTGTAGATCCTACAAATTAGCTATTCTAAACTTGATAGGCTTTTTTTTTTTTTTTCAAGCCAACTTCGAGCAAATGTTGAACAAATGGGTCTTCGTATTGCCTCTTGCGGGGACGACATGCTTCAGTTTCGAAGATGTCTTGCGGCTTCTTTCTTTCTCAATGTAGCTTTAAAGCAGCCAGACGGAACATACAGGTCTTGAACTTACCTTGCCAAGTTTTGAAATTCTTTTGGAGGGTTTCATTAAGTTCCAGGTCTTGAACATACAGGTCTTAGAAGATCTGAACTCTAGGCCATGAGGATCCACATTTGTCATATGTTTGTCCATTTTATGATTAGTATTTTAATTCTGTCTTTTTTTCATATAAGCCTCTCACAATTACCTAACAAAATGACAGGACTTTATCAAACGGTCAGGGGAATGAACTGGTCGTTCAGATCCACCCATCTTCAAATTCTCTGTTTTTCCGGGAAAAACCGGAGTGCATAGTTTTTGATGAACTTGTTGAAACTGAAAAAAAATACATCCGCACCACAACTAGAATCGATTATTTATGGTTAAACGAGCTTGCTCCTCAAGCTTATTCTTTGCGGAATTAATGTAGTGCAAAGAGGTAAGTTTACTTTATCATTTGAATTATATTATTGGATGCATTATCTAGAGTTGGTAGGTTTTGTTTATTTCACATATGCACTGGATAGCTTATCATCTAGTTCGAAACTTGCTCTCTTCTATACATACGGGGTCTTGGCTTGTTAATATAGATATATTTTAACATTAAGCTTGTACATTTACAATATTGCATGCAGGTATGGGAAAGATACCACCTCGGACCATAGATAACTTACTTGAAAGCTCTCCTGTATATATGTCTGATTCCTTACATGCAACAAGGAGAGTGATTATCTAATTGGTGACTTTAATGTTTTAATTATTTAATTTTGAAAGCTCTACTGTATTTATATGCTTATTTCCCCCCTTTTCGTTTGTTTTTAATTTTTGTTGGAATTAGTTTTATGTGGATGTTGATCTGCTCGATCTGTATGTTGGTAGGTAATGAAATACGATGGTTCATATAATGATTTTTGTGCCTATATATTCTGCAATTTTGTTGGTGTTTTGCCATTTCTGATTGGAAATCCTTATTTCCCCATATGATGTTCGTAGAAATGTCCCACCAAAACTAAACGGTTCTTTATGTTATTCAGAAATCATAAACGGTTATTTATGTCATCAGAATCGTAGGTATCTACTTTGTTTAGATCTCAGAAGTAACTACATGCCTGTGATTATAACAAGGAAAATGGCCTTTAGATGCTCTATATTGAAGATGAATTCTAGAGCAAATTTGGTAGTCGCATGCACAAACTAGTTCAACTCTCATCTTTTTACTTCTCACTTAATATAAACCAACTATCTGAAAAACCAAAAATTACTGATTTAGTAGTTTTTTTTTTTTTGTGTTTTATAAGGAAAAATTTCAAGTTTGAACCCCTCTCAAATAAAAAAATAAAAAAATATAGTTAACACTTTAGATAAAGTTTACCAACTCTTGAAGGGTGGTACGGTTTGTAGATCGGATGATGCATCTTTGAATCTTGTGTGTGTATGGTTAGGGTTTTAACGAGTTTATGCTTATTACCTTGATTTTTAGTTTTAGTTGTTAGAACTAGTGTTCATATGAATGCGAATTTGCGTAAATTAAGATTGGTCTAGTTTGCATTTTCTCCCTAAACACCTAAACACCTGATTTTTAACTCTCTCTCTTTATTCTTCCAAAAAAAAAAAAAATGAATGTGGATATGCTCGATCCTTATGTTGGTAGGAAGTGAAGTACGCCTATATATTTCGCAATTTATTGGTGTTTTATTTTCTTTTGGCATTTCTAATTGGGAATCCCTAGTTTCCTATAATATGATTGTTTACAAAATATGATTTTCGTTCCTATAATTATGATTGGTGCAAATGTGCAATGGCACTGTGAAATTAAATGGGATCCTATTTCTTTATTCAAGAAGGCGATAATTGAATTTCAATGTGAAGTCCATTTATGCCTATATGGTGTTTGAAACAATGTCAATCTTAGGACATATTTACTAAAATGTAATTGGAATAAGCATGAATTAAAATGAGCAGAAATTAAAATGAGAGGAATTAAAATGAACATGAATTAGAATGAATATTAATTAGAATCAAATATTTTCATTAACGTATTTACTAACAGTAAAAAATGAGAATGAAAATACAATTGATTTCCATAAAAGTGTTTACTAACTAGTACGAATTAGATCAAAATGAGTTTGATAATTAAAATGCTCTTAGACAACATCCATTGTATTTCTATTAACTACTTATTAATCACAATTAACAACATTAATATTTTAAAAAAATTAATTGTTATACTTACAATTATAAAATATAATATTTTAGAAATATCAATATAATATTGAGGTAAGAATTATTTTAGAGCACATGCTTCTCATAAAATAAAGGGTATTTTCGGTTTTTCATAAAAAATAAAGAGTGTTTGTGGTTTTCCATAAAAAATATAGAAGCATTTTGCAGATGAAAATTTATTCCAATTCCCTCCCTCATTCCGGACCCTCCCTAAGGAATCTCATTCACCCAAAATCATGAGGTTACGATTAAAGCCATGCTGACATCGTTATATCATCATCTAGAAGGCTAGAAGTACTACTCCGCATGAAAATATGGATTACTGCAAGGTTTTCTAATTGCACAAAATAAATTTTTGGGAAGTGATAAGGCGCCCTGTAGCTGTGGGTAGTTCGATTAATGCATCCAGTATGATGATGAGGGTTCAACCAGTCATTGACGTAGGAGCTGATGCATTAAATTTCATAGGACTCGGAAGCTTTAATGAAGTTTACCTTTCTTTGCTGTTTAAGAAATCCTAACCACCTAAAGTATCAACAGCCTTCATAAAGCCACGTCAGCCTCCTTTTTATCTTTTTGGGCCGGTGCCTCTGTCATCCTTAATTTCCCCTTTCTTGTTTTCTTCCTCTCACAAACAAAATTAATGACCTGAATCAGAATTCCAGTTGTTTCAATGACCCATTTACATAGCAATATACAGAAAATTATTTCAACACGGTTAAGATTCTTAATACCTGGCCTTTATATTTTCTGATATATATTTTTTTTGTATTACCGTTTAGAGCATTTTCAAAAAATTCTTCAATAAAAAATCTTTTATTTTCTGAAGAGAAAGAGTATTTTAAGCTCTAAGAGATTCTTTATAAAACTCAATTTTTTTCTCTTCAAATCTAGGATTGTCTCTATTCTTTTCCTATATTAATGACATTAAATTTTATTTATAATTCATATAAAATTTTCATTTTCTTTCCTCTAATAATAAATTTTAAGTTGAATAAATTAAACTTTATTTTATTTTGATTGAATAAAAGTTTAATTAGTGCATAGATAAAATATAAATAATTAAAAATAGAAGAGTTTTTTGGATAATAAAAAATTCAAGTAATAAATATCTTTTTTTTTTTCATTTTTTTTTTTTTGCCAAGATAAATATCATTCTTTAAATTACCACATACATCATCAATTCATAATTTAAAGAATGATTTTGTTAAAAAATTTTGAAAATGCTCTTACATTCACATTTCCCAACTATATGCATCTTTGTCGACTCTCAATGAATTCAAGGTTTTCTACTACCAAAGTGAACGGGTCATTGAAACAATTGGAATTGTGATTCACAATGGGTCTTCTAATTTTGTTTGTGAGAGGAAGCTAGAGAACAAGAACGGATAAATTAAGGATGACAGAGGCACTGGCCAAAAAAGGGAACCTAATGTGGCTTTATGCTGACGTGGCTTTATGAAGGCTGTTGATTATTTGGGTGGCTAGGATCTCTTAAACGTACAGCAAAGAAAGGTCAAATATATACAATGCATCGGGGCAGCTCCTAATAGTTATACGTAGTTCTCTCCTCTCTCGCACACACTCTCTAGGCTCTAGCTTACACAAAATTCCCCTCTTATGGCTGCTCCACAGGTCCAACCTCTGGAAGACGCATGTTTTATTTATCTTTTTCTTAATTTATATTAATGGTTAATTAATCCCTCATTATACTGATTGTATATATATATATTTTTTTGTTGGGGCATGGTATGCAGAACATCAATGACTGGTTGAAGCCTCCCAATAATGAGACGGTGAATGACCAAAAGAGGGGAGATTCTCCACCAACACTGAGATTCCGATACCCTGATGTGCGGCTTGCAGCAGAGGCTTTGCAAGAGGGCTTTGGTGGTGTTGTAGAGGGGAATGCTGACGATGGCTATATCGAAGCCAAACTAACCCTCAAAATTGGTGGTGACCAGATGGTGCATTTACGTGAAACAAAATATCCAGGTCTTGGGTTTAATCGTCCTAGCCATAGGTGCTGGGTAAAGTTAGAAGTCCCGGATGTGATTGAGACTATTGCTGGCCTGACAAAGAATCTGTGTACGAGCTGTGAGAGGAGAAATCAGAATCGCTGCGAAACTCATTGACATATACGGACATGGGTGGATCCTTACCGGCCCCGGGAAAGCATCCACTTCTGAGACTTCCTAGTTCGATTTACTTGTGTTTATGTTGAGCTAAGCTTTGCTTTAATTAATAGTCCTACTGTTGCTTTTAAAATTAGTCGGATATGATCGATCTTGGAAACCGGATTGGTGTTGGCTGGATCCTTTGATGTTTGGTCCATGCATTTTGTAATTTGGTTTCACTTCATTTCCTGCATGTTGTTTTCTGGATTAATAGCTAGCACGTACGTACTATTTCTGGTGCGTATGTGTTTGGATTGTTACTTTAATTAATAGTAACTAAAATATTTAGTCTCTGTTTCATTTGTTGTCTTTTTTACTAAAATTAACTGACTCTATCACCATAATAGTCTTTTTTGTTTTTTTTTGTTTTTTTTTTTACTCAATGGAAATGTGAAATCAAACTTGAAACCTAATTCCAACATTAAAAAGAAAAATCATTAGACCAAAGCTAGCTAGCTTCTTGGCTTGGCACCGAAAGTTTCATATGTTCAACAACTACATATATTGCTAGCTGATGACGTCCATACAAAAAAAATTAAGCAGCCCTCAATTATAGAGATTTATTAAAATGCCAAAATCCAAACGCAAATCATAAAATTCTAAGTTCAACCCCAAAATCATATAATTTAAAACATTATACACAAATCATAATTAAAATGCTGAAATAATTAACACAAACGCCAAACCTTAAAATACACAAATCCAAAACTCAAACCCTAAAATGCCAAAATCCTAAAGCCATTTCCATTCTAGATATTCATTAATAATCTGCTTCAAATTAAATGAAAATATGGATAGCATCATTTTTGGCAGTTAATGTGGCTTTAAGGTGGCAGTTAATGCTAGTGGTGATATCGAACGGTGATCATAGCAAGCTATTTCATTAGTTTGATTACTGGAACTATATACGTCGACGTTGGCTTTCTATAGTTGATACTTAGGGTTGCACAGAGCAGAGAGCAGAAGAGAGCAAGTTGAAAGGTGCTGGCTGGAATTGATTTGAGATTACATAATTTACATTATTTGATAGGGTCACAGAGAGCAGAGATCAGAAGAGGGCCAGTAGTTATATTAAGAAATTGGTATTGACATTGCAATAAAACCCCTGCTACTCTGCTAGCTAGCTTTTGAAAGGTGATGGCTGGAATTGTTCACGTACCCAAAAAGAAAGCTGATGCTGATACTGATGGCTGGAATTGATTTGATTAGGATTACATAATGTACATATACAGGCTCAGACCCACAAAATTTTCTTGTGCGCAAGCCAAACGAAGCCCCAAAAAATATATACTAAATTTGGTTTCGCTATACCAATCTTATATATACAGTGTACACTCTAGGTGCCTGCAGTTATGACCATGATTTAGCTAGAAAAAATAAATAAGACGACCAAATTAATAATTCATATTAGTATTGCAAACACTTATATTTAGGAACTATTGCACACGAATTTAATAATTCACATTGGCCAGGTTTTGCAGTGATTTTTAGGATAACAAGAACATAAATAACTCATTCTACATTTATTTTTATTTTTTAAAATTTATATATTGCAATGCATGACCTTGACCTCCATGTTTCCTTGAGATGGATTAATTTGTGTGCCTGCAAAATTGGCGTGAAGCTAATTGTATGACAGTTACTTTTAGTTGTACGTAAATAAAAGGTCCAATTTCTTTCATAGCCCCCAGTTCCCCAAGAGGCCCATGGAAAGCTAGCTCCACACTAATCTGGGCCTGCAAAACCACTGGAGTCATCGAATAGCTCCTTCTCAATCTGGGCTGGAGGGGAGTCCAGCAAGACCATCGCAAGCTAGTTTTTCTGCAACTCTCTGCTTTTTCCCCATATTTTCATAATTCAATAACCCTGCAGCTTTTAGACCAAGCCAAAGGAATCCCCGACAAATATCTGGGATTTGGGTTGATACAGAGATGGCTAAAAGATTAACCACGCAGCTATTCGTCAGCAGTACGCTCTCTCGCTCTCTCTCTCTCTCTCTCTAATTGACGTTTGGGGTTTTGTTCAAAACCCTTGTTTTGATTCTTGGCTTTTTTTGTTTAGGATTATCATCATACACTACTAATGAACAACTCAAGAGGTTGTTCTCTCCCTTTGGAGATGTTACCGAAGGTATGTTCCAATTCCTTTTTCTTTAATTTTATGGCAATTAATGATTGGTTTTAGGCTTTTAGCCTTTGTGATTTTTCCAACTTCTTGTTCAGCTAGGTTAGTTATAGACCGTAAAACTCAAAGACCCAAAGGTTTCGGTTTTGTCACGTACGAGTCAGAGGTTGAGGCACTAAAAGCTTTGAAGGCCATGAATGGCAGGGTAATTTTTATTTTTTGTATTATTTTATTCTAAATACTTTCAGTCTTGTTATGTTAATTCTTTGTTAATACTTTGTTAATACTTGTCCAGATAATTAATGGGGGGCTGATTTTTGTTGAAGTTGCCCAGACCTTAAGACATGGTGAGGAATGAGGATACCAAGTCTTGACGAAGAAACTCCTTTAGTCATTATGTGTTCCAACTTTCAGTGTTGAATAACTAATGTTATGATTTGTTGTGCAATGTAGTTTCGCATTTTTCAGTTCAAAGTAAACTGAAATGGTGTACTATTGAACTTAAATCAGATTACCATGCATATTCACTTTGCCATGTCTGAATGAATTCTGATGACTTTTGCAACTTTGGTTTTTTCTTTTCAATTCAAGGAGAAATGGTGCTTTCAACCCTTTTTCTCTCTGTCTGAGGTTCTTTCAACCTTATATGGTCATTAATCCTAAAAGCATGTTCATTTCCAACTCAAGTCTTAAGATCAGAAGTGCACAACTTTTCATTAAATGAATTTTCCAATCAGACAGTTTGAATAAAATCCACAAGGTAGAAATTTTAGGGTAAAGAGATATCCCTTTTGCATTGAGACAGACATGTGTTGGAGTTTTGAACATATCAATTCAACTGAAGACAAAATGACCAATCCAAAAAGATTAATATAAGACAAATTTTACAAAATTATTCGATGAAGAAACAAATCAACTCAAGACCTGCAGGTTGCTACCACCTTCTACAATCCATACCGCACCTGCTCAAGAAAGCAAAACATTGTATTACCACTCTAACATTTGGCATGTGGCAGATGAAGAATGCTAGTATATTCTAGAAAATTAAAAGTTTCCAAAAGCAACTTTGTGGGGACTCAACCCTTAACTACCTTGACCATTTGTAGTTGTCCAGTTTTGGGGTGAACAATATATTTGTTGAAGAAATAGTCCACGAAACTTGTAAACCTGGGAGCAGGAATTTGGTACTACAAATTACAATTCTCAGAAACAAAGGGTTGGCACTCTAGGTTATATTTGAAATACAATTTTCACAAAACTATGTTCATCGCTAATATCTTATATTATACAGAAGATTCAACAGCAACACACTGAAATCACAAATTTATAATAGCAACCATACCCTCTACCATAACAAATGGAGAAGTGGAGAGTAATCTGCTCGACACTACCGTCCACTGGAAACATAATTTGGTGGAAGAACATTTTTCTGATCCAAAACCCCTTCCAGAATGTCAAGTTGCCCTGGTTTTGGCTATGTTTAAAAGGGGGCAATGTTTTGTACATGAAAATTTGGATGATGTTTATAACTAGTAATCCATAACTAGCAGATGAAAAGCAACGTCTGATTAATAATCAAAGAACGACCAAGCACATAGAACTCAATCCTAACGTCATTTTTCTCGATATCTCAAAGAGAACAAAAGAATAATAACAGGAAACCTTACACTAAAAACTAAATTTTCAAGATTATCTAATTTTATATTTTTGAATTTAAAATAATAA
>QANT01003965.1:0-27871 GCA_003254885.1 Purshia tridentata | reverse complement strand
CTTGAATGATTTTGTTTTACCCATCATCCGTGTCTCTGTGTGTGTGTGTGTGTCAATGCGTCTCTGAGATATTGCCCCAGAGAGATAAGAAAAAGAAGAAGACGAAAGAAGAGAGTGCCAAAAACGCAAGCCAAACAGGAAAGAGGGCCTCTCAAGAAAGAGACATGAAGAAGTTTTGGTATCTTATCTTTTTGGTCAATTTTTGTTTGCCTTTGGTCTCATCTCTGTACCCGCAATTCTCTTTCCCTACCCCTCAAAGTTTTTTAATATTTCAATTTCACCCTTAATTATAAATAGAGTTAATTAAAGAAATAGTCCACTTATTATTCGCTTACTCTCGTTTTGGTTCTCAAACTTTTTGAAGTATTAAATTGGCCTACGAATTGTCCGAAGTTTTTGTTTTGGTCCAAATCAGGCAAAATAGACAATTTTGCCCCTCATTTTTTTTCCAAGGACTTTGAGGGACAAAATTGTCTATTTTAGGCTAAAATATAACACATTAGACAATTTATGAACCAAAATGAGACGTATTGAATAATAAGTGGATGATTTCTGTAATTTCCTCTTATAAATAAATTATAAAAAGAGAAAATTATCAAAATAGTTCACTTATTGTTCCATTTATCTTAGTTTAGTCCACAAAATTTTTTTTATCACCATTTTGATCCATGAACTATCTGCCGTTTGCCATTTTGGTCTATTCTATTTAAATTTCATAAACAAACGTTAAATGCAAGAAAAATTGTCAGTTTCATCCTTAGTTTTTCCTTTTTTTCTTCTTAATTTTGACCCAAGTTTTAAAGTACCAAATCTCAACCAAATTAACCAATCTTATACTATTTTTGAAGTTATGAATATCTTTTTTACAACTATATAAAAGGTATTCAAAATAGAGCTATAAAACTCGATATAAATTATGACAAAGTAGTCTACTCGAAATTGCTATTTTCTTTAAAATTTCCAAATTTTGGATTTCTTCCAACTTCAATTTCTTTCGAATTCAACACCTCAACCAAATTTCTTAGGCTACTGGAAACATGTTTAAAGTTTTCTAATCCATCACCCAACCTAGAAATCAAAATCTGAATTAAGAATATAAAACTCCAAAACCAAAAAACTGATAAGTACTCCCCAACCTGAATTTTCTTTCAATTCACATTTATTTTCTAGTTATTTGGGTCACAAAAAAGAGAATTGAAGGAGAATTTGGATTGAGGTGTACTTATTAATTTTTTGGTTTTGGGGTTATATGTTCTTAATTGAGATTTTTATTTATAGGTTGGTTTGTGGTTGGGTGATGAATTATGAGACTATAAATGTGTTTCTAGTAGCCTAAAAAATTAATTTGAGGTGTTGAATTTGAAAGAAATTGAAATTGTAAGAAAATTCAAAAATTTAGAAATTTTATGGAAAAATTGCAGTTTCAAGTAGCCTATCAAGTAGCCTATTTTGTGATTATTTATCTGGAATTTTATAGCTTCGTTTTGAGTACTTTTTATATGGTTGTAAAAAAGATACTCATAGCTTGAAAACTAGTATAAGATTGATTAATTTGGTTAAGATTTGATAGGTTAAAAGTTGGGTAAAATTAAGAAGAAAAGTTGAAAAACTCAGGACGAAATTGACAATTTTTTCTCAATTTAATGTCTGTTTATGAATTTTTGACGGAATAGACTAAAATGACAAATGACAGATAATTCATAGAACAAAATGGCGATGAAAAAAATTCATAGACCAAACCGAGATATATATGTAACAATAAGTGGACTATTTTAGTAATTTTCTCTTATAAAATTTTAATGGAATGAACCAAAATGGCAAACGACAGATAGTTTGTTGATCAAAATGGCGAAAAAAGAAATTTGTGGACCAAACTGAGATAAATGGAACAATGAATTGATTATTTTGGTAATTTTCTCTTATAAAAATAATCCAGATCAAAGAACCCCACCTAGGGCCCGTTTGGTTCGCATGATAGATTGTATGGGAATGCTATAACCTTCCTCGTTTCGGGAAGATGAAAATAAATAACTTTGTTATAGTGTTTGGAAACGTCAGGAATGATAATCAAGAAATAACGTTTTATTTACATTCCAATGTTTGGTTCATGCAATAATAGAAATCAAATTTGTACAGTTTTTCATAATTCCCGTATTTATAATATATATATAATCAGGGAGACTACATTGTGGGAATCCCACACGAGTTGTTTTGTATTGATCCGAACCGTTCCTTTTTACATTTCCATTAATAGATCACTCTTGCAAAAAATTAGCCAAATCGGAAATCATTTGCCTATTTAACTTTGACCAAACACATGGACGAACCAAATATTTTTTATGAAACCGTCTACTTGTTTGGTCAAAGTTAAATAGGCAAATGATTTCCGATTTGGCTAATTTTTTGCAAGGATGATATATTAATGGAGATGTAAAAAATGAACGGTTCGGATCGATACAAAACAACTCGTGTGGGCCCCACAAAGGGGATCCCACAAACTAGAAATTTGTGGGATTCCCACAGTGTAGCCTTCCTGTATATATAATTATTTATGTAATTATAATGAGGGTAGGCTGGTCATAAAAATAAGCAATAAATGCTTTCCCATGAAGGGAGATTGCATACCAAAAGGGATGATGGGTATTCCCTACATTGATATTTGATACACATGTGGGTGGTAACAGATATCCATTAATGCCTATACCAAGGGGTGGGTCAGTTTAACCGAAAAACCAAAGACTTGACCGAGACAGGCCATACCGACACCAAAGGAGACCGAACCGAGCTTTGACCGAGACTGGCCCTTTAATCCACAGACTAGACCGGCCAATTTCGATCCAGTCCTAAAATACATATACCGACAGAGGACCGGACCGGACTAGACGAGCATAAAATATATGTAATAAAAAAAAAGGCAAACTTATATATAAGTCTAATTGTACCATCCTCCTTAGAGTAACACCGGGAGAAAAAAAAAAGAAAAAAAAAAGATAGAGGTCCTTTTAATCCTAGTCAGCAATTACTAAGCCTCCAAGTCCCCATCCACGTCACCGCCCACATCAGCTTATTTTTCCCCAAAATTCCAAATTCTCTTTGCAACAAAAAACCCAAAAACCCTATTTTCCCTCCCCACAATTTCAATCCAAAACTCCATTTTTTCAAATTTTTTTTATCCTTTATCTGTTCAAGATTTGGGTTTTATCCTAGTTTAGAATTTGTGATTAGATGGACTATGTAGTTGCTAGTATTGGACGCGAAATTGTTCTCGTGTTATTTGGGTTTCTTGGTTTTGGGATAGTCGCTCTGCACCTAATCTTTCCTTCTTCTACCAAATCAACGATGGCTGTCATAAGAGGTGTGAAGGCACAGACTGAACCACCATTGGTACATTCTATTATTGAAGTGGCGATTTATGGTTTTTTGAGTTTTTTTTTTTTTTTGTATTTTTGATTTTTTGGGGTAATTTTTTGATTTCCTTGTACCATAAGATTTTCATCTTGAATACAAGTAGGGTCGGACTCAGTTTCTTGTTTAAAGATTTAGGTGTTTGCAATATCCCAATTTCATGAACCAAACATCGGTGTGGGTTGATTGTTCTTATGAAATTGCATTTTAATTTCAGAAATACAAGTACTTAACCATGTGTTGAATAAAAATTTGATAAATTATTATATTAATAATTATATTTGTCACCCAACACTTTACTCATTTAAGGAATAGAGTTTTATTATTTAGGGTTCGACCTATTCAAGATGGAGTGCATCTCTTAATTACAATTTCTTGGTACAAGGTACAAGATAAGACCCTTTGATTCCAATTATGACGAAACTGAAATCATTTATTGAGGTGTGTGAGTGTTTGGATTTGGGATTCCCAATGATTGAATGATTCATTGGAAAATTGAGATTTATTTGGATAGTTTGTTTGGTGAATTTAGTTGGGTTGAACCAGGGATTCGATTTGGACTGCGGTTGTATCTAGATTTGGTTCTAGATTGCCTATGTACCTATTACGGGATCAAACCACATGTAGTTCCAAACTTTTAGAAATTAAATGGGTAAGTGACCCATTTAAATGATTTTAGTGATTGAAATTAATTCAGAGACGTTGTGCATAGAATTAATTTTGGGAGAGTTTGGATGGATTTGATTTGGTTGCGGTTGTACCTAAATTTGAGTAGGTTGCCTACATACCCTTGATGGGATCAAACCGAATGTAGTTCGTTACTTTTGGAAATTAAATAGGTAAATGACCCATTTAAATGATTTGAGTGATTTGGGTAGGGTTTAGAGCCCTTGGATTTGAATTGGGAAATTAATTTGGGACTTTGTATATGAAATTAATTTCTGGAGACAATTTCGAATGGATTTGATTTATGGCGGCTACACCTAAATTTAAGTATAGGTTGCCTACATACTCTTGACGGGATCAAACCGAATGTAGTTCACAAGGATTTAAAATTGCTTTGTGCATTTTGGAGTTGAATTTAGAAGTTTGGATTTGAGAGACTTGGTTTTGTACCAATTGGAAGAGATGGTTTTGTACCATTTAAAAAAATGAATTTGGAATTGAGATTTGGAATTTGGATTTAAAGGAATGTGCCCATTAATAAATTTGTATAATTTATTTGTTAAATGACACGTCTTTTCTAATAATGGACGAATATAAATTTAGTTTTGTGCCCACTAAATATTTTGTATCAATTATTAATTAATTGACACTTTTTTTTTTATAATGGGCATGCCGATTTGTGGATGCAAGCTCAATTAATTTGTGAACTTGCATTCTTAATTGCAAATTGCAATCCGAATGGGCTAGCTCCCGTGGACCCAAGTAGCCAACACGAGTTCAGTAGCATGATGACTTTGTTAGCTAAATTGATCACTTTTATATCTATTTATTTGTATTTGTTTAGTGACTTCTGCAGCTTGTAATATTATTGTTGGAGATTGGGCACCCATTCGGGTATCACACAGTGGCTAGACTTTGTGCCATATTTTCCTTATTTGCCAACTCTTCAAAACCAATGATTTTCCTCAATTAATATTCCTTTCCATCTTTTCGTGGCTGGCCCTCTCTTCATCTCTTTTCCCTTTGCTTCACAACATAGCAGAGACCTTTTTTTTTCTTTAGTATTTTTTGTTTGCTCTCATGTGTTTTCCCTCCATATATGTGCGTCAGTTCCGCAACAGGAAATCTTTTTGTTTCCTTTCTTGGTCTGCAGGCCGTGAGGCATGAAACAAGGGGCCTTTCCTCTTCTTGTTGGTTGATGACAGAGGAAGTCAGTCCTCCATGGCAATTTGACGGTACCGTTTTGGAGAAGAGGATTTTCACTAGATTCCATTTTTTTTTTCCTTTCGGATTTAGTCAAATATTTCCTCTTTTCTATGGAATTCAGCTGAATCCCTTTTTCTTTTGTGGTTTCAGCAGAAACCAATTTTTTGTGGTGTCACGCAGACATCGATTTGGGTTGTAGTGACCGCAGTCACTACTAAGGATAGCAGCATGCTATCGAGTTCATGGTGCTCTCAAGCACCACTCAACCCAACAGCATACTGCTATTAAATTTTAAGGGATTGAGTGATTAACGAAGAAAGATGCCATCTCTTAACGGATTTGGCACCACCGTACATGAGCTATACCTGAAGTTGATTTTTTGCAACACTGGAACTCTTCCACGTACTCTCTCTTTTCCTTTAGCCTTTCGGTGCTATGTTTCTCCCTCTCTCCCTTTTCTCTGCAGCCTTTCGGTGTTTAGATTCGACAGAATCGCGGGGAAGGCATCAGAGAATGAAATCGGCGGTTTTCCCTCTCCCCCTTTCTGAACCTCTCATGTTCTATTTATAGAGACCCCAAAGGTCTAAGAAGATGAGGATGTGATCACCCAAAATTTCAATTTAAATGGTGATCACACTTAGAGATAAAATATTCTAATAAGATTTTCTCTATCTTTATCACTTATCTCATCCATTTAGGAGTTTAACTTCATTTGAACCCTCCAATGTGGGGCTGTGTCTTTATCTTTTTTTTTTTTTGAATTTTTACGGATCAACACAATGGGATTGTGTTTAACTTTGATGGGCTGGCTGTTGTTATTTAATTTCAGTTGTATTAGTGTAATTTGATATTCCATAAAATGGGGTGTAAAGATGGAGTTTATACCATGTGATAGGGTTTTTAATTAAAGGCCAATTGTGTTTCTTGTTCTTGATGAATTCCTTTGGAATCGCTGTTAATCATGTACCAGGAGTTTGGAATTAATGTATGGTTTTGATTAGTGTGGATATTTCATTTCTTCTTCAACATGTTTGGGTTTTATAAATAAATTGTGTTGTTTGGGTCAATGTAATGTGTTCCTCCACCTTTTGCAGGGAGACACTACAAGCATGACATTGTAGCCAGTGTATAGGTCTTTCCTATACCAATTTACAGACTTTTTGAGGAGATTGAGGGTTATTTGACCCCTGCCCATGATGTGTTATTGAAGGATACCCCATTCAGGAAAATATAAGACGCATTCCGTGGAGGTCTCATGAAGAAAGAGTTTATTCTGCCTAATGATAGGATATGAAATATTTGATGCTGAAACAATACAACGTCCATAAGGGGTGTTTTGAGTTCGGACATAAGACTGAAATGATCAAGGTGGAAGACATTTCCAAATTGTTTGGATAGCCTAATGAAAGAGTCGAATTGGATTACCATGGTATGAGAGGGAAGAAGTTGGAGAGGTTAGCATTTGTAAACATAAATTACCACCCAAAATGTATGTGAGCATTCAAAAATGAGATGGAGAGAGCCATCAAAGTTGCTGTTATAGAGAGCTCCCATGAGGAACACCTTGACTTGGCTCAGTTGCTGTGCCGGTATATATGCAAAACATTGCTTTTTTTGACTACGGCTACATTAATTTATTGGGTGGAGGCTAGTAATGATTTGTGAGAAACTAAGAGACCTTAAGAAGTACAAATGGGTGGAGGTAATGACCGAATATCTAGTCACTTGCATTCACAATGGTTCTAGTATGAACGCCCATACACTATGTGGCTGCATTGGTGCTTTTACAGTAATGTTATCAAGTTCGTATTGTCCTATTTTCTAATCATTCTATAGCCTGATTTCCTAATATGATGATCACTTTTTTTTTTTGTGTGGTTTTTAGGGTGCGAGAAAACCGAATGTGTGATGCATTATATCCAAGGTGTTTGAACAAACCAGACTTCCTGTAATGGAATTTGTCTCAGCTTCATGACAAGATGGTTGTTATTGACTTCAAAACCATGCGGGTATGACATTTTAAGGATTCATGTCCTCCTTTTTTTCCATGTATAATTTGTTGAATATTTGACTGCTTATTTTGTGGAATATGGTCAAATATAACTTGATTCATGTTTCCATTTCAATTCATACACCTAATGTTTTATGAGTTCCTTTGATTACTTTGCAATCTGTCTATATACGGATGGTACATTTTGTAATCTAATGGCTTCTTAATTTTGTTTACACATCCAAAGGGGGAAGCGATTGGAAATCCTGCATTCGCACACTCTGTATCACAGCAAACGGTACATGAACACATAACGAATTTATCGAGTGACAATGAGTACCCTATTCGTGGCATAGTTACTATTGGAGATGAGGATAGGCCTAATCCTGTAGCACCTATTATTCAAGATGAGGACATCATTGAGGGGCCTGTTTGTGAAGACGAGTTCAAATAAGCCCCTTAATGATGTTCAAGATGAGGACATCTTGTAGCACCTAATGTTTAAAAAGAGGACGAGTTCGATTGTCCTTCTTTCAAAATTTTGCCAACACAAGATTTGAAGACACCAGATGACACGCCAATAAAGATGCAGGGGGAGACTTCATCTGATGGTGAAAAGGTGGCATTTGGTGTGGCTAGTTTTCAAACACCCCCAGGTTCAAAAAGTCTTGGACAAGGGGTCTAATGATACACAAAGGGTCGAAGACACCAAGAATGTAAACTAGTTGAAAAAGTACATGCTTAAGTTGTAAAAAGGGCATGTCTATATGTTGTTAAAGGAGCATTATGAGTCAGAGTTAACCTATCTAGCAGTTAAGGTACTTAGTGAATAAAGGGAGAATGAGAGATTAAGGAGAGAAATTACAGAGTTGAAGACAAAAGTGGTTCAAATAAAGGAAAAGGTACAAGTTCTAAAGGGGGAAAAAACTAGAACAATGATTAGAAATGTCAACAGAGAAATCCAAGAAAGAAAATGATTTTGTCATATTTTGATTATGGCCACAAAAAGTGAAGTTGCAACCAAAAAAGGAAAAAAAAATGAAAGGGAGAGAACCGAGGGGTGATTCTGATTTTGATATGAAACCCAGGAAGACTGCAAGGAATGATGGTCCAGAAGATCCACAAATTGAAGTTACAATGTCAGATGAGGATAGATCCGACCAAGATAACTCAGAGGTCAACAGGTGTTATGACTTACTTAGGACAAATGTTGGTATGCATTTTGAGGAACCGGATTGGAAGAAATTGGAAGATTTGCTAAACACCAACAATCCAAGGTTAGTTTGGTTAATTATTCACCTATAATGTAGTACCAATCGGATTGTATATGTTTTATTTCAGATTAAATAAATGGTTTTAGTTGAATAGTAGAAGTATACACTAATTGCTAATTTCACTATATGAAGGGTTCAATTATGGGATGGACAAAATGCAACAATTACATGCTTAGAAATCCATTTCTTGGTGTTTGAGAAGAGTATCACTAGGCAGGTTAAAACTCATACTCCATTCTAAGTTAGACTACATTTATTTATTTCACAGTCATTTTTTGGTTTTATATTCTGAATTGGAGTAAATTTATTTATTTAAAGATTATTTTTGTGTTTCTATTTGGCAGATAATTGACACATTTGGCAGATTGTTAGAGAAACGTAGGCCCAGGGTGCATTTATTCCACAATAGGTGTTGTTTCATGTCACACAGAATAATGGTAAAGTTCTTATATTTCATGTATAATATCGTGTTGAGTAGATAATATATTCCTAGTTATTTTGGTACTTGTGTGTGCATAACTACATACGTTTTTGGCATTGTTTGATTCTTATTAGGCCCTTACTTCTAAATGGTGAATTTCGACTTCTGAATGGCATAAATTAGGGTTGTTCACCTTATAATTAGTGTATTGGGGCTGGTTCTGTATTATATGTCTGTTATACATTTCTGCTTATTTTGGTACTTGTGTGTGCATAACTCCATATGTTTTTGGCATTATTTGATTCGTATCAAGCCCTTGTTTCTGAATGGTGAATTTCGACTTCTGAATGGAATAAATTATAGCTAGTGTAGTAGGGCTGGTCTTGTAGCATATGTCTGTATTATACATTCCTGTTTATTTTGTTACATGAGCTAATACAAATATATTGTCTACCTATCTTGTAGGAATGCCACAGAAAAGGGTTAAATAAGCAGTTGTAGGGCTTACTGTATGACAGTCTTTTCTGGGTTTTTGGGTCAGTGGATATCATTTTCTTCCCAATGGTGTACCTTTTTTGGGACCATTTCACCCTTCTCATTCTAGATAGAAATGAGAAAAAATGGTTCCATTATGACTCCTTGAAGCCTAGAGAGGTAGTTAACCGTCTGTATACATGTTATGGGGATGCCAATATCTAGTAAGAAATTGAGAACACTACAGTAAAGCCTATGTATAATTTAGTAGATAACTAATAAATATTTGGTTTCATGCAGTATAATCTGGTAAACAACTTTTTGTGTTGGTACAAACCTACTGGAGTTGTGCCAAGACACATTGTAGATGATGTTATGTACTGTCTGAACTAGAGAAAAAGACTTTAGTTGTAATAGAGGAAACAAAAATTAATTGGCCACTGCTTAAATTTGATAAGGCACCTTAGCAAAATGCAAATTTGTAAGTTTGGCCTACGAGGTAGCTGTCGTGTGAGATATGGAGTATTATGCACGGGGGATGGAAATACCAAAGGCCTTTTAAGATCATAACTTGGAAGAAATGAAAGTGAGGTGCCTAACAATTATGTTAGACGATTTAGACACAAATGCAGACCATAAATAATGCCGGGAAGCAACAACTAGTTGTGACTTTTAAATGTAAAGATCGTTGGTACTATTAATTTTTATGCTAGTAGGGTGGTTGTTTTATTTATATTAAATGTTGGGAAATCTTCTAGAGTTGGGGTTTAAGGGTTTTGGAAAAATGTTGCAAGGAAACTTCATTTTGGGTCTGATACTTATTTTTGATCTTTTGTTTATTTATGACATTTAATTCATAAATGAAAATTTTGTTTAGGATGTTATAGAGTGGGGTTGTTTAGAAGGGATGTGTATGGTACCTTTGGAATTGCTGTAGGTAAATATATTCTGAACACTTGTGTGTCAGCAGTTAGTGGCGTTATGGATGTTTTTAATGTGTACATATTGAACCTCAAGCAAAGTATTCTGCAAAGTTTGATTATGGCTATCCATGTGTTTTTGAAGGAATCTGTACGGTACCTCTACAGAATACTGCTGAACCCTAACCATAAACTATGTTCTTAGACTTAAACCCTATAGCCTAACCTTTTTCTCCTAACCATAAAGTGTGAACTTCAAATTGTGGTGCTTAAACCTGACAATGTGAAATCATTTGTTGTGGTTTAAATGTACTAGAACCTAGACCCAAACCCCTAAACTATACACCTTTACCTTTAACTCGTAAACCCTAACCCCTAAAACCCAAAATCCAAAACTGAAACCCAAAACCCAAAACCCCAAAACATTAATCCCTTAACCCTTTAGCCCTAAACCTGTTCTTAACCCTAAACCCTATATCCTAAGCCATTTAGCCCTAAACCTAAACCCCAAAAACCCTTAACCTTGACCTTAAACACTATTATTAGCCTTAAACCCTGGAGCCTAAACTCTTGTTTGTAACCCTGAAGTATTAACTTTAAATTATGGTGCTAAAGCTTGTTAATCTGAAACCATATGTACCATTCATAGGTTGTAATGTATCGAGCCATGTAAATATTCCTCTCGTAACCCCAAAAGTTGTCTTTTGGTACATATATTTATTCTCCAAAATAAGTTGGTAACCTAAAACCATATGTACAATTTTTGATTAGTCGTTTACCATATTAGAACCGTACACCTTGATCTTAGGGTCATAACTTACAAAATGTACCTGTGAGTATAACAACAGTAATGTAATTTATGGAATGTACCAAAAAATTGAGAGTAATTAATTAGGGTAATGGACCAGTCATTTGTGCGAATAAACCAAATCACAAAAAATGAGAATAAAATACCCCTTACAAACTTATGGTATCCAAAGAAATTGAATTTTCAAAAGTGCAAGGTATTGAAAAACAAAAGAAGAGACAAATTAAGAATTTATCGTACTGCTAAGCATTTTTTCCTATTATGGTGGCCTAATTTTCCACAATAGCTACACTTGATCGGCCTTTTATCTTCCTCGATTGGTGATTTTTTTCTCTTGTACTTGGCCTACCTGCTTGCTTTCATATGGAAGGAGGTAGGAACATTAGTTCTTCAAGGTTTATGGTGGATGATTTGTCTATATTTGGAATGGGAGAAATGGGGAATGAATACATTAGCCTATAGTTCTCCACACTGAAGTAGTCGTCAGCATATTAATTTGGTAATCATTGCTTTTTATGGTTGCAGCAAATGCATGGGCGCATGGAAATTTATTGATCTGCCATTGGTAATATGAACATTCTTTGTTTTGTAAATTAACCATCACAGTAGCATCGCTGTGCACTTTAAAAACACTTTCTTCAAAGTGGATTATGTCCTAATGCCTCCCAGCTTGTATCAACTTATGCACCATCTCCTCAGTACGAGGACACAATAAACCACACCAGGTTTTAGATCTATGATATCGTTCTCCAATCATTTTCATAATCTTCACTGTTATACCATCAACCAACTGGTATATTGGTAACATTCTTTCATTGTGAAACAAATTGGACCACATTTTTTCGTATCTAGGAAAGTAAAGAGAAAAAAATGAAACAAATTGGACATGCATATAAACCGACTAGAAAAGTACCAAGAATTAACAAACAGTGGTTGCATAAGTTATGGATGAATGCATACCTTGATCCCTTGAAGAAGGCATTGGACCAATTCTCCTTTGGCAAAGCCTTTAAAAAGTCTTGTGTTCTCTTACCACCATTATTCCATAAATGTGCATAATTAAACTCGAATACCTCTGGAGTTGACGCATATCAAAATTTGTTGAGTAAATGAACCATATATATATAATCCCAGAATTGAGGAGCATCCCCAAGTAACTTTAGGATTTTTTTCAGGTGTTGTAAGCAAAAAGCATGATGGTGACCATTAAAGATTCTAGAAGTCCCTTATTACGGTCAGAAATAAAAGTTTTGATGTGGTCTTGTGGGGATAAGCAGTGGTACAAATTCTCCAAAAACCACGTCCAATTAGCCTTATTCTCAATATCTACCATGTCAAATGCTAAAGGGGAAAAAGCTGCTTGTTAAAAAAGTAGAATGACTCTAATTAGTTACAGTATTACATAAATTTCATCCAGAAATGCAAACCCAGTAGCGTCGAGCAAAATTCCTTTGTATTTATTATTCACAAATTTATCGTCTAGAAATAGGAGTGGGCAACAATTTTGGAAGCCATCAATACAAGCACTATATGCAATGAACAAGCGCTTAAATGGGATGTGTAATGATCACATTCCATAGTACAATGAGAACAATAATTGGTTTTCTTCAAACAATCAACATACCACCTTATCTGTTGGTATTGGAAGGTATCATCACCAAGCACTACATTCTTAGCCAGCTCATTACCATACCATACTTGGTGGTACGTAATATCCAACCCATAGTTTTTTTAAAGTCCTTAACAATTTCAATTGGTTAAGCAATGACTTGGTTCGTACTTTGTCTACCAAAATGGAAGAGATAGTCTTTGAAGTCATCATGGTACTCTTTTGGTCCCACACCCGACCTTTACAAGTATGAACATGATCTAATGTTCTAATATAACAATACCCATTGGTAAGGCATACAAATGCATGCACACGCCGCTGGCACCCCTTTGAAGTCTTCTTACTGCATTCAGCATTGACCCTTTCGCAGTCGTTCTTTCAATTTTTCTCTGAATTCTACAATCCCACCATCGAATTTCTGGCCAACATGTTGAATGTAGCTTCTTCAAGGGTCACAGTTGTGTACCTACCCAAAAAACCATCCTCATCAGTGTGCACTTGGCCTTCAGCAGCAAACAATTGTGTGCCAATACTGTTACCATTATCGATGAAAACTTGGTGACACTGATAGTGAATTATTTATATATCCATTGAGTGTTTACTTTTGCTGAAAGATTCCACGTGAAGCATTTTCAAATCCATGTTTGCCTGCAACATACATTATGGGTGATTATTAATTGAATACTGGAGTTGATATGACCCGTTCACAAGATCATCAAACCAATAGATGACTGCAGAAAATAGGTCCATAAAGGTTGTATGCGCAATTATTAGGTGTAACAATGATTTGCCATTATATGCGAATCTCCCAATTACAACACTGACCATAGTTTTCTGTAAAAGTATATGATTAAAACCATAGTCATGGACAATCATATATGTACCAGACTTGTAAATGTACGAAAAAAGTGAAACTGCTTCCCACAAATTGAACGACTTAATAGAACATAAAGATGACGACATAACCAACACACATAACATGTAATTGTAGAATGAAAACAGAGAAAATGGAGGTGTCGACCAAACCTTCTTGAGAAAAGGATGAAGACGTAAAAGAAACGGGAAACCAAAAACACATTGATTCGAGCAAAGTTAAGATAAGATAACAACCACATATTCATACTCCTTGGTTTTAGAAAAATATATTCAAATTAAAACTAAGGTGGCAATAATAAACTATCTAAATCACAAATACCAAGGTCTATTCTGAATGCTGACGTGCATTTAATTATTTGATGTGGCAATAAAATAAAGGACCTATACATGAATTAAAAGGATTTCCACAAGAAATTAAAAATAGCCTTGGCCTCTGCGAAAAAAGTGATCTCTAAAAGGGCGTAAGCCTAATTTTCTCTAAAAAAATCTATTTTTAAATATTATACCATATAATTTAAATAGAAAATTATATTTACAATTTAAATAGAAAATTATATTTATAATTTTTATTATAATTTTGTATACATTTCTAAAATTCTATATCTTAAAATACGTTTCTATATATTATGTAATTGAATAATTTGATAATGTGATATAATAAATTTCTATAATATACAATTTTACATATAGTTTATACTTTATATCTTAAAGGCCTAAAGTCTAAAGACTCAAAACCTTATAAGTTATAAGTTATAACTATTAACTAATAGTCTAATAGTCTAAGACTCAAAAGTCTAAATTGTCTAATAGGTTATAAACATATCTATATTAAAAATGTAAAACTAATTGAAAAAGCCTACACCCTAATTAAGTAATTATATTTTATGGTAAACCACGGGGCCCCTACTGTTACCCACATTGCAAGCTGATAAGGGTGGGTGAGGCCAGCATCAAGGTGGGTGGAAGAGAGGGAGAATGGGAGAGTGGTTGGGTGGTGAGGTTACTCGGGTTTGGAATTTTTATTTTATTTTTTATAATTAAAGGTAAAATTAAAATATGTGAAGAAAAATTTAGGGAATAGGAAAATAATTTCATAGGTACATTTAGAATCCCCCTTTCTTTCTATGTCTATTTTTTTTTAGTCAAAGATGTCCTTTACTTTCAAAAAGGGGTAATTTTAAAAAACCCCATTTTTTTCTTTTAAGATCCTACCAAAATATATTGACACAAAACTTTTCATTTTTACCACTCATTATTAAATAAAAAATAAAAAATTTGAAATCCTTCCTCTCCGTCACTCCCTCAATCTAACCATCTGGTCAACTGCCATGTCCCAAAACAGGGCCTAGGAGATTTGAGACAAGACAGCCGCCACGTCAATGGAATGACTTGTAAAACAAAAAAACATTTGTAATCCATTTTAGAAAAACCATAAAAAAAAAGTTTTTTATTCCATTAATGTTAAGGCTACACACTTAACTTCTCTAACGAGTAAATAGTTGGGAAAAGAGTACGTACACAAGGAAACGAAATAATTTGTGAATCCAGATCAATACTTACAAATTAAAAACCTTTAATTAGTAAGAAATAGACCCTAATTCAAATCAACTTGAAAGCAAGATCCCTTTTAGAAATCAAGGGTTTGTGGGAGTTTAAGAAACCTTTCACAGGCAAGGTTTTAGAAAACTCATTTTCTTGCAAAATAAGAAATCTTTTTACAAATTTAAAACATGAGCCAAAAGAAATAGTAAAGGAGTTCGAACTACGGTTGCGGTAACACTAAGTAAACAAAACTAGTTACCCACTCGATAATTGAAGGATTCTCCTCCTTGCTCGTGAGTCTGTGGAGTGAGGAAATCGGTAAAGTATGGTTTAGAACGTTGGACCCTGACGCCATTCTTTATTTTTTCCAAATTAGTATCTAGAGCATTTGCAAAAAAGTCTATGTAGGGCGAGCATCACCAAAACAGCTGATCATTTACTCGCCGCTCCAAAAATTTTCACACACAGTAAGGTACTTCATACTAAAAATAAGAATTTCAAGAAAACACACGTAGGAAAACTTTGAGTCAAGCACAGCGATCAAGACGGTACGTTCCTAAAGTTTCTAATCTTACGTAGCAACTAAATAGAGAAATTTAATAAAGAAAATGTCCTCAACCAAGTACTGAAACAGTTGAAACCACAATTAAATAGCAATTCCCAATATTCCCAAAAATCCATGCATGATTATACAACGTGAATAGTGTCGTACCTGGTTTGATGCTCACATCAACCATAACCTATTTAAATAACAGTGGACCTTGGTATTGATAGGCTATCTTATCTACTATCTACTCTCTTCCCACTTAAAGTGCTAGTGATAATTCAAATAGCGAAATGTCCAAATAAGGCCCATAGGGGCTACTTTTACAACTTAAAATAAGTCATCATCACAGCATGTCATCATCACAGCATGTCACCTTCTTAGCATACTCGTAAAACGTAGCCATTTAGGGTCCACACATCGATGCTTTAGGGATTCAAACCTAAGGTTTTAAAAACGAAACGCATCTTTTCAAGTTGCAAAGGCCCAAACACTAAAATTTTCATTGGTCTTAGCATACCAATAAAAATATATGAACAGATGATATTATTTGCATGATAACATAATATCATATTTCTAAATATACACATATCCTAACCAAATTAACCAAAGCATAAATGCAAGGGAGAGATCACACAAACAATAGTAATTAAACATGGCATTTTATTTTTCGGCAAAAACCTTCACTCAAGGGTAAATTAGTTTGACAAGAATAACACACAACCCTTAATTTTCATAAATTACCAAGAAAGAAAAGGTTCATGCTTCTCATCCTAGGTTAGAAAAACACAACAACAAAGAAGTAGCTCTAAACCCCAATAAGATGTGTCTAACCCATCCTCTCTTTTATTTCTCTTACTATCCATAGGTAAGAACAACAATAATTAAAGATAATTAAAATTCTACCATAACATGCATTTTCAAAGTTTCGACTTCAAAGTCCCATTTTATCCCTATTTTTAACATGTCCCTAACCCACTTATGATATGTTCATTAACTCACACTCTTTCATGTTCCTTTTACTTAGTTTTTACAAAAGCATTTGAATAAAAGTTATTAATTTCTTATAATTTTATATTTTTGGCTTCCAAGTAACAAAATGTGAAATTGTACCATGTATTCTCTTAATTATATTTTAATATGAATCCAATTGGAGATGTAAGCTAACACCTTGAAGTTTTTCAGGTTAAATTTCATTTCATTTAAATACTTCTAAGTGTATTTATTTTGAATTTCAAAGTCAGCGTAAAACTGTTCTCGAGGATAATTGAGTCAGCTACATTTTTTGGATCATATTATTTCATTTGACCTTGAATTGACGCATATGGCATATGGTTGGAAAGAAGACATCTAGAGCTTTCCAAAGATAGCTCAGAATTTCTGACAGCAAAAGCAAATGGTCAAATTACATTCCAAAGACAGCTTATAATTTCTGACAGCAAAATTACAAATGGTCAAAAAGTCATCTTTTCATTTTGGGTAAAAACTATCACATACTTTCTATCCTCCTCTAGGTCCAGCCATTTCTAGCTAAGGATCTTCCCAACAATGTGAAGACTCCAAATACGGCAAACGAAACATCCACCTATTTCCCCAAATTTCAAATGTAGCAAGAAAAGTTAAAGTATCTTCAAATTTGCACTCACCTAACCTTGTCTCTTCATCTTTTCTTTCCCTCTCATCCTAGCCACACATCAAAACCACTTTTATGCTATTAATTTCGAGTTTACTTCTCCCCATACAAGAAAACCCTCATTCAATCATCTCATCTCAAAACACACATCTCATCTTCCATTTTCCAAAACCCTAGCCTTTTCTCATCTCTCTCCATCATTTCTTTTCTCTATCTTTCCTCCCTCAACTCTTCCTCTCCAAAAAAAAACCAAACACCATCACGAAACTCATCCCACCATATTCACTACTATTCTTGCAAAAAGAGCTTGGAGACACTTGAGACAAGAAGCTATTTTGGGCATCCTTGGAGAAGTGACACCTCTTGAGAGCTTCGCTTCAACATCTAGAGTTTTTTCTTTCCCTCTTGTTTCCATTTATGTTTCAATTTGTGATGTTGTTTGTTACTTTTATGAATAGTGAGTAGTTTCTTGATTTGGGGCTAGGGATATAACCCTAGTCTAACCATGTAATAAACTCATGTTTTTGTGATATAAATGTCTTTTTAGATATATATATATATATATATGTATATATTCTTATACTAGTTTAATGATCATGACTTGTTTGTATGAACTTACTACGTATGCATATGAGGAATGTTGTTATATAGAAATTAGAGATGGTAACCTTTAGTTTCTAAAGCATGTTGCATAAGAGTATGATTATTTAAAAGCACCTTAGTTGGATTGTTTTAGTTGCTTGGATTTCTCATCTTTAGAACTTTATGCACTTACGGTTTGCTATGACATGAATTTTAAGTAGTTAGCTATCACCTTAGTTGGGATAGTTGATAACATAAAGGTTGATGTGCCCTAATTCACCTTTGTTAGGGGTTAGGAGGGAATCTAATATATCTGATTTTGCATAATCACTCATTGTATCGTTTGTTACATGGAAGGGTTAGTATGAACCCCAAAACCCCGAAACCCCAAATCTCATATCATTATCAATTTAATTTGTACTTGAATTTTCTTGCTTTCCATTTTAAATTAGCATGTCTTTAGTGTTAGTGTTACTTGTCATCAATCAACCAACCAACAATCAACCACTACTCATTTGTGCATATCATAATGCATAGTTGTAGCTTTGCATAGTATATTGTAGCTTGTAATTAGTCTTTTACTCTAAAATCAATCTAACTTGTGGTTGAAGTGCCAATCCAATCTCTTGGGTATGACAATCTCCTACTTCCCAATCCAGACTAAAACTTGACAACTTTACACTTGAGGTAAAGAATTTAACAACTTTGTAGTCACAAGCATGCAAAGTAGTAAGTTATATACGTATAGGAAAAACTAATTTTGTAAGACGGCTCCCCTTACCTAGCTACTCAAACTTTAAGCTCAAAGTCATTCGCTCGGTCCTCCTAACAAGTTAAGTCAACTAGGCGTTAAGGTAAGTAACAAATAAATTCTTTTAACAATTTTGCAAACAAACCAAAATGCACACCTTTTAAGAAACGAAGTTTGAAAATTAGAGTCTTAAACCAAAGATTTTCCAAGGGTATAAGCCTCAAACAAATGAGGAAACAAGTTAAGTTTTCAAAAGGTCAAATGACCCAAAACTTACCAAACTGTGCACCAAAATTGCGTGAATTTTAACAATTGTAACTGTCCAAAAATTCTCAAATTTAATTTGAAAAATGCAAGGATAGTCATCTAAGTTGTTATATAAAAATTTTCAAGTCAAACTAAGCAATATCCTAACGAGCTCGTGATCTCAGTGGAAAAATCAGAAAATTGCTCATTCCACTGTTTTTTAGTCAATTTTGGAAAATTATTTCGGGTTCATTTCTATTCCGTTTTACTTGCTTTTTGTCTCCAAAATGTTGTTGATGAGTCTAGTTTCACCCAAAAATATTTGACATTGAAACTCCCTACCAAATGGTACAGAATTCTATTTTTGTCTAGCAAAGTCACAAAACATTGTTTTTAAGGAAAACTTGCACCAAAGTGAAAAAGTTGTTTTCCCAAACGAAACAAGCACCAAAATCACTTCATCAAGAGGATAAAATTAAGATTTGAACACAAAGTTGTTCTTTTAAAAACCCTAGCTACCCGAGATAAGCTAGGTAGTTTTCCTCTTTTCTTTTCTTTTCGAAATAAAATAACTTTTTCTTTCAAAACAAACACAAACAAAACACAAGCTTCTTTTAAAAGAGAGAGCAACATCAACAAGCTAAAAACCTAAGAGTCAAGAAGTTAGGGTTCCTCACCTTGAAAGAGCTATGAGTTGGCTCAAACACAAACCTCTAGCTTGAAGGATAGTCCGAAACTAACTTTTGGGTGTGGGGGAATGTTTGTGTGGTTGGGGAAAGGAAAGAACAGTTGGATTTTTTGAAGAGAAGGGGTTTCTTTTGCCTTTGGGTGGCTAGGTTCCTTCTATGGAGGTTGTGGGTATAAAAGGGAAGAAGGTAAGGTTTTCCCTTAGCATAGCTAGTTGGATGGAGAAGATGGTAACTATGGCTGTTGTTTTTCTTAGGAGTGTGAAGCTTGATTTAAAGTGGGTAGTTGTCAATTGCATGAAAGAGTGGAAAGGTTGCCAATGCATGCAATGACTTTGGTGTGTAAGTATGTGAGTATTGAGTGTGTTAGGCACTCATAGCCTCTCTCTCTCTCTCACACAACTAGGCTCAAATTCCCATACTACCATCATTTAGGCTTTCCACAATGGTGAAAGCAAGAGTGATAGTGAGCAAGTATTAACCCTCAACAACCAATTAATGAGCCTGAAAAGTGAGTGTGATAGCAATTGAGGGGAAAGAGTATTCCAACTGAAATGTGAGAGTGATACCATTAGAAGGCTGAGCCCTACCCATGTGATTGCCAGCAAAGGAGAGAGGGTTTGATAAGATGAAAGATGAGATTGACCCCACATGCATTTATCTGAGAGTGTGAGAGTGAAGGGGAAGTGGCCGACAGCGCACTGTGAGTGCGTCAGTGGCTGTCACCATTCTTCTTGTGAGTGCATGATGGACACCAACGACTTAGATAATCAGATCGTTGGTGATGAACGGTCGAGGCCATTTATGCATTAAAAGCAAAAAAAAACTATTTGGGTTTAGATTGCGCCACTGGCCTTCAATTGTTACTAATAGTTGCAAATCAACGACCCAAGTTTTTTATCTGTTGCAATTAAATAAAAATTCCAAAAAAATGCGAAAAAAATACTGGAAAACTAAAAAAAAATCAAAAAAATCCTAATGGCTGTATCATGCATTTTTAATAAATTAAGCATTCACCTTTCATTTTTTCACACATCCATCTATCATTTTCACTCACTCACACTCTCAATAATATTATAAATCCAAATATATTCAATATTGACCTCATATTAAAGATCTTATTAAAATAATACCAATGTTATATTTTTTATAAATATTTAAATGATAAATTATTATTTAACCATCACTTAATCTAAATTAGGCATATTTTAATTAAGTATAATCCTATTACTCTCAATACCATTGTAGCTTCAGCACATATTACTATCACTTTTAGGTTACAAAATCACTTTTCAAACTTTCCACAATGGGAGTAGTGATAGTGATAGTAAGAGTTTTAAATGCTAACAAGAGTTGATTAGGCCATCGTTAGTGGTGAGAGTGATAGTGATAGTAATACATAGCCTGAAAAGTGATTTTGTGACCTAAACACTGATTTTGTGACGTAAGAGTAATAGTAATAAGTGATGAAACTGCAGTGGTGCTGATAGTGATAGTTGAGAGTAATATGATTGTACTTATTTAAAATAAGCCTAGTTTAGATTAAGTAATGGTTAAGTAGCAATTTATTATTTAAATATTTATAAAAAGTATACCATTGGTATGATTTTAACGAGATCTTTAATATGAGGTCAATATTGAATATAGTTGGATTTATAATAATATTAGCCAATTTTGTAAATTTTATATTTTCTCTCCACTAATGGCCTTTCAAGTTGTTTTGGTATTATTTAATATTTGACATGCAAAAAATGGTAACCACAACACAATTTATTTTAGCATTAAAAACGACGAAAACATTTAAAAAAAACATACTAAAACATCTCAAATACTAAAATAAGTACATAAAATTAATAACAAAAACACTCTAAAATACTCAAATACTAGAATGAGTACATAAAATTAAACACAACACCCAACAACAAAGTAATGAATCCATGACAATCTTCAGTTGTTCTCATGGGTGGGCTTGAAAGAATTACGTGGGTTAACGTAAATATTTTTATACTTAACCGAAAAACACATATTTGATTTGGCCTTACAATTGGGGCATGGTTAAATGCCCTTCCCGCAAGTGCATGGTCGCGACTCTAGGTCTTTAGGTATTGGGAAGCTCATGTCCCTCTTCATACAATAGTGGCACAATGGTCCAACTCCATCACGGTCGCATTGACAAAACCGCATTATTGGATCGCTCTGAAACTATGCTGTACAAACCTCACAATTTGGGTTATAGTCGTTTGGATCGTCATACTTACACCTTGGGTCATTCATTGGGTCTTCAGGGTGTTGCACAGATTTTTCACCGACGGCTTGCTTAGAGCTCTCGTTGAAGTAATTCTTGGAGGAGGAAGCCATTTCTAACGATAGTAATGTGAATGTGTTAGCTTACCAGTTAATCTTGGTATTTATAAAAGAAAATGGTATAACTTACCCATTGGATTCTATGATGAATCACATACACTAGATTCTCGCATGTGAATCAACAGAGATATTTGCATCTAAAGGAGTGCGAAGTCAGTATATAGTCTTATTGGTTGTGTCATGTCAAGTCAGATATTCGAATCCAAACTTAATTTCATTGCACCAATATAAAACAAAAAAGGTTAAACACAACAAGATTTTATTTAGTTCACATTACAATACAAACAACAAACACAAACGAGCAAAAAAAGGTGCTTTGCAAAATGACGAACACAAACAGGCACACAAACATTCACATAATTAAGACAAAATGCAAAACACACATAAACAACAAACACAACGAAACACTTCAAACGTCGACGTCTTCTCGGGGCACGACTTCCTTGGCGCATCTAGAGGTGTTTTACTAAATCTTACTTTAGTCGATCGTGAAGTGTCCTTAACTTAATCAACCTTACCCGAGAAAGCCTCTCCACTACATGGGGTGAACGATAACTAACACCCTCATCAACCGGTGAAGTGTCATATTATGCTACAACTTGGGCCATCCATTCCTCCACGTGGTCGATGTTATCATCTAATTCATAAGATTCATTACTGGCCTCTTGTCTTCAATGATCATATTGTGTATAATTATACATGTCTTCATAATATAGCCGAGATCATTGATGTTCCATCCTTTTGCGGGTTTCCTTAGAATTTTCCACCTTGCCCTCAGAATCCTAAAAGCCCTCTCAACATCTTTCCTATAGAACTCTTAATACTTCGCAAAAAGTTAGCTAGCATCTCCCACAGGATTTGAAATTGTTTCGATCAAAATGGCCCATTTGGGATAAATCTAGTCCACTAAATAATACCCCATTGTATAGTTGTTCCCATTGGCTTTGTATCTAACTTGAGGGTTGCATAATTGCTCTTTAGCATAAAAAAGATGAGAGCCATCGAAGATGCTAATATCATTGTTGCTCCTGAGTTAGTCAAAGTTGGCATGCCATATCTAGGTATCGTATCCCGCAACTGCCTCGAGTATTTCGGTTGGGGTGTGGGTGTGGTAATGGCCTTGATATGGCCCCTAGTGTCCCACTGGACAATTTCTCCGCTCCTAATTCATACAATCTAAACTCTCGAGCATGCTTGGGAATTCGTGTTTTTTGGCCCTACACAACAGCCATTGAAGATTTGTAAATGTTGGTGTGCGAAGGTATTCTACTCCATACACCTCCAGAATCACTTGTATGAACTTTTTGAACGACTGCAAGACTGTGTTTTCGGTGATCTGGAATCCCTCATCTAGGGCACCGGCTGAGAAACAGGATGATAACATTCTCATTACCGAGGTCACTTTTTCCTCTGGCATGCAGCCCATCTTCCAATAGCGTCTTGTCTAAGTTGAAAATAGTTATCGTAGTTACATACATCTTGGAGCATCTTTACAAAAAGTGATTTGTTCATCCATAGCGTCGACGAAATATCTGCTCAGTAAACCTAGAGTCGTAATAGAAGTAGTTGGTCATAATAAGGTTATGACCAACTTCTCAATCTCGGGGCATATAGCGTCATGAGTTTGATGCACAACCTCATCTTGCATCAACCTGTTGATGATAGGCTGAAACAGCCACGTATCCCGCTGTCGTGATGGTTGTCACTTGTTGACGCCACACTTCCATTTGATTTCGAAATATCTCTTCATCTGAATCATAGAATTCATTTGGAGAAGACATATTTGGAATGATAGTGTGATTGAAGTGTCTGTTTAGTCATCATATTTATAGAAATGTATGTAAAATTTAAGATAAGCAGAATCTGAATCTAAATATGATGCTTGTTGATAACCAATATGGTCTTATCAAACAGTTCATGTATAGTCTTATCGTACTGCTCATGAAAGGAATCTGATACTTACTCATAACTAATATAGTCTTATTATACTGTTCATGTATAGTCTTATCATACAGTAAAAGAATCTGATCCTTGCTCATAACTAGTATAGTCTTATCATACTTTTTTTGTACAGTCTTATCATAGATAAATTTTTAAAAAATTCATAAAAATTCATAATAAAAATTCATAAAAAATCATGAAAATTCATAAAAAATTCATAATAAAAATTCCCTAAAATACATAATCAGCTCATGAATATATATTTAATCGAATTGCGAAAAGTCATGACTCGGATAGTACCTGTTCGAGGTTGAAGTGCCATGATTGGCCTCGTTGACCTCATCTGAGTCTCATCCTTCTATAACTTCACGCTATCTTCTTCCCAAAATCGTTGTTGTGGTCTAGATATGTTATTGAGATCCTTGCCCATAATCATGAGGTCATCTTGCTTATTCTTTTGATCAACGAATGCCTCCATGAAATGATCTTGTGTTTTCAAGAATGACTGCACTTCGTTGATAAGGGTAGTGAGGCCCGTGGAAACTTCATTTGGATTAGAACTATTTTGTCTTGCCTTCTTTGATCTATCTCTACCAGGTGGCCTTGGGCGAGTGCTAATTGGTTGAAAGGACAGGGGATCATCGTTAGTGCTCAGGCGAACCGAGTCAAAGTCATCAATGGCGGTGTTGACATTGATATCGGCAGTGGGCTCTTGGGGAGATTGAGTCAGTTCATAACTCCACTTCACAAAAACTTTCATCTTGTTCCAACAATGGGGCCAAGCAGAAGGACGATTTTTCTGGTGGATTTCTTTGAACCGCTCGTTGGCAGCACTCACCTAGTAACATATATTTAATTAACAACCAATAGGCAAATATTTCAATTTAATAACAAATATTTCTTAATTTAAATAATAACAAATATATTTCACACAGTAACAAATATATTTCAATTAAATTAATAAACAAACTCACATAGTAGAATACAAATAGATTAATGAATTATAAATATAAAACTATGATAATTGATTTTTATTATGTGACAAGACATATATCTCAATTTAAACAACAAAAAAACTCAACACATCAACTTGGTTTTGCTTGCTACCGCATTCTCGTTCTACCACGATGATACATTTGTGATACCTCGTGACAACCCATGATATGTTCTTAAAGTGAGCATGGACCGTCCCAAATTTTCGCCCATTAGCCACGGCTCGAGGACAATTCTGCATGAATTTGTCGTACACTTTGTGCTAGAAATCCATGTTTCTTTGATTGGTACCAAGCTCACAATCTTTAGAGTGTTGCATCCAAGCAACAACTAGAGTAACCTCTTCATCATTGGACCAATTTGGACCCTTTGGATTTACCATGATTGACAAGAAAAATTTTCTACAACAACTAGAATTCAAAAGATATGTGAGTGAATGAAAATGATGGATAAATGTGTGAAAAAATGAGAGATGAATGGTCAATTTATAGGAAAATGCATAATATAGCGGTTAGAAATTTTTTTTTTTTCTGTATTTTTTTGGTATTTTTCAAATTATTTTGTATTTTAAAATTTAACTGTAACGAACAAAAAAGAAAAGCCGTTGAGCTACACCGGCTATTAATATATGGAAAGCTCAGATTACGCCACGCGTTTGGGCCCTGAATTTTTTATTTTTTTTAACTGCCAATGACCAGATAATCTGGACTGTTCATCTCCAACAGTCCAATTATCTGGACCGTCAGTGGGAGGCACGCGCATGCAATGGAATTAGTGTTGCATTTTTGTGCATGTTTGTGTGCCTATTTGTGTTTGTCGTTTTGCAAAGCATCTTTTGTGCTTTTGTTTATGTTTGTCATTTTGTATTGTAATGTGAACCGAATAAAATTGTGTTGTGTTTAATTATTTTGTTTTATGTTGGTGAAATGAAATAAAGTTTGGATTAGAATATCTGACTTAACATAACACAACCAGGACAAGATAAGACCATATTCTGACTTCGCACTCCTTCAGAGGCAAATATCTCTACTAATTCACATGCGGGAATCAAGTGTATATGATTCATTAGAGAATCCAATGGGCAACCCATGCCCTTTTCTCGTATAGATACCAAGGTTTAACTGGTAGGCTAACACATCCACATTACTGTCGTTAGAAATGGTTTCCTCCTCCAAGAATGGTTTCGGCGAGAGCTCCAAGCAAGTCGTCGATGAGAGATCTGTGCTGTGAGATCCTAGAAATTTCCAAATTTATTTTGGAATTTCACTTAATTTCTGGAATTTGTTTAGAAATTTAGTGGCGGAAAATTTTATTTTCCACCATAGTTTGGGGTAGTTGACCAAATATTGACTTTGACTTTTGACTTTGACCAAAGTAAAACCTTATAAAGGTAAAGTCCTGCCCACAAACCCTACGATATGAGTTTTGTGCTATTCCGAGTTCGGGAAATTATTTTGTGAATTTTCCCAATTTCCTTTCACTTAAGCCCTTGATTTTCCTAAAGGTAATTCAAATTTTTCTGGAATTATATTTCAGGCAATTTGGTATTTTGATCTCTCAAGAGTGTGGTACTCACTTAGATGAGTCCGTATGAATTTTTCGTGAATTTTTTGAGTCCCAAGCTATTTTTGGTGAATTTTCGAAGTTTAGAGAAAAAGGAAGTTTGGAAGAGGATTAACGCGCCATGTGGAGTGAAGCCATTAGCCAAGGAGGCGCTGACTGGGTGCTTACGCATCACACCCAGCCAGCTTGCTTCCCCCCTCCTCTTCTTTCTCCTGGGCCCACGTGACACCCTAGCCCAAGCCCACTTCTCTTCTTCTTCTCTCCCTTTCTCTTTCTCTTTGGGCCGCCCATGCCTTGGGTTGCTTTTTCTTCTTCCTTTGGGCTGTGCACCCAGCAGCCACCAAAAGCCCAAGAGGGCTGATTCTTGCATTGAAGCCCAACACCCATTTTTCTCACTTCTCCAAGCCCAAATCTAGGAGTCAAGAAGGATCTAGAATTCTTATTTTCTTATTCTTTTTCATTTATTTATATTTCCTAGAAATTCTAGACTCTTCCATTCAATCTCCACCCTCCATTCCAAATCAATCATAGCCATCCATTCCATCACTACCCTCCTATAAATACCCTATCTCTCATCACTTTCATTTCACACCAAAGCTCCATTTGAGAGCTTCTCTCTCTAAAAGTCACTATCTCTAGTTTTAGTAGTCTTTTAGTAGTTTCTCTCATTAAAAGTGTTATTCTCTCTAAAGATCAAATAAAAATTTTTCTATTTTGGTCGTAGTTTTGGTTTTGGAGGTTCGATTAGCGTGCTGTTTTTGACGACGTGCTCGTCGAGCCGAACTCCACCTTCTAGAGTCGAAGGTCTACCAAAATTAAGATCTTCATTTTTTGAGCTTTCGGTAACCCATTCTTAAAAGCTATTGAAGCTCTACTGAAATTCTTTTAGATTTTCCTTATGCTAACTAAACTCTTTTATTTTCTTATCTTGTTTGGTTAATGGTACCGAAACTTTGCCCTTGGGAAGTCTTCAACTGGTAATCTTTTAACCCGACTTATTTAATTTATTAATATTTAAGTTGTGGTTATAGCCGAAGTGCTGCTAAACAATTTTTACTATAAAATAAACTTAATAAAATATTGAGACCATATCTATGGGAAACTCAACAACATGTTGTCTAAGACCGATCCATGAGCATACATGCGTTGGGAAATGAGCCAGAGCTCCCTCGGTTTCCCATGGATTGATTTGGACACATTGTAGCAATCAAGTCCATTCCATCAAGCCCGTTTACTTCAATGACGGAAAATGCCTATGTGGCACCACGTGCTTAGCACGTGACTGCTGAATGTACTTGGCTTCCCACCTAGCCCAATTACATTTTAACACGTGTCAATAATTAATTTTTTAAATTTTGAATTTATTTCTTTTTCTTT
>QANT01003963.1:0-17417 GCA_003254885.1 Purshia tridentata | reverse complement strand
GATTTGAATTTAATGTTTAATCTCAATAAGTCCTTTATTTTTTTTTCAATATTATTTGGGTTAGCAAACCATTTTAGCTTTCTTTATAGAGTAAATAGTCATTTTGTTTTCCAGATTATTACACTTGTATCAATTTGGTCTCCAAACTTTTAATTTGGAAAATTAAGGGTTTTAACTTTTTTAATTTTGCTAATTGAGAACTTTTTTGTCAAGTTATACATTTTTTAACCAAATTTAGTAAGAAATGAAGGAAGAAAAATAATTCATGAGCAAAGTTCTTATGAATTATTTTGCCCTTAAAAAGGACTTTACATAGTGCTATAATTTAAATAAAAAAATGTAAATTGATGCAAAAATCTTCAATTGACAAAATTTAAAAAGTGAGAATATTTAATTTTTTAAATTAGAAGTCTAGGGACCAAACTGATACAAGTGTAATACTCTTCAATTTACCTTCTTTATATGTTAAATTACTAGTTCCTACTTTGCCTTTTGATTTAGGAACTACATGCTTTTTTTAAGAAGAATCCACCTAGGAACTATTTATTGTTAATTTTAGAAAAAAGAAAAGAGGCAAAGAGTTAAAATATTGACGCAAGTAATTAAAGTAAATGATGTCGTTTAGCAATTCTAAATTCTAATCTATTGGCCATTGGGAAAGGATTAATATTTGTTTTCCTAAAAGAAACAGGAATCCCTCTTCTATTGGGAAATTAATTAAAATCAAAGTAGAATTACCAAACAAGGCATCACTAGCACCTATATATACCAGCCCTCAGGTTTTGTTTCAGACACTCGACTAGCTAGCTTTGGCTTAATCTTCTTTCACTCCTCCAATGGCTTCCAAGTTTGCACTTTTTTCTCTTCTTCTTCTTCTCTCTTCGACTCTGCTTACTGTTCAAGCTGCCCACACATATGATGAAACAAACAAACCTAGAATCAACGTTGGTTTGATATCAAGCACACTTTCTGACAAAGGCTATCACGCCATGGCCCTAACCCTAGAGACAATTCTCAAGGCTATAACCCACAACACTACCACCCTTACCCTCTTTTGCCCAAAAGACCAAGCTTTTTTGTCCCCCAAGTTTCCACAGCCTCCATTGACTCTCCTTCAGTACCATGCTGTGCCATTCAAGCTCGACAGGAACACTTTTGAGGCATCTTTCTCTCATGGTTCCAAGGTCGACACTCTTCTTCCTGGTCATCCTCTCGTTGTTACCGGACGCGATTCTCTTAACCAAGTCAAAGTCAGTGATTGGGATCTCTACAACAATGGACGTGTGATCATTCATGGGGTGGAGGACTTCTTTGATCCGGCTTTCCAAACCCTCAGGTATCCACAGTACAACGTCGTGGCGTCAATGAAGGAGGACTCCAACAAAGAGAATAAGAAAGAATTGGTTGGTGGATTTTCTCTGTTAGCTCTGGCGGCTGCTTCCATTTGTCTACTAATTCTTGTATTTATCTTTTCTAGTAAGCATGGGGATGGGACTAGTGTTGAATATTCTCCTTTGCGTTATTAGGTTCATGGTGAGCTTAATTAGGGTTTTGCTATATTATTATGTAATTGATGGATCCTTTGTTTTCAATTTCTTTATTTCTGAAAGGTTCCTTTAAATCAATAATTTTGCAACATTAATTTTTTCCTTTGGATAACAAGCAACATTTTAATTTCCCTTCCCAAGTTATAGAGCTTCAATACAGACAATCATGTGCTAACATAATAATGGTATTGAATACGTACATATCATGTTATGAACCTTAATGCAATATATAAGTATTGGAACACAAAGTGATTGCTCTTGATCAGATACAAACACACCCTAACAATATCACTAAGCATGGTGGGCAAAAAATTTACAGAATCCTAAAAGGTTACAAAAGCAATTAAGACCGATCAAACAATTAGCTTCTTTTATTCGTATGCTATACCCATCCATTGTATTCAATTCAGATGCATACTTTAGCGAGGGTCCAGCACTTGAGGCTATTCATTCATGTACATAAGTGAAAATCTCCAGATTTATATATGAACACTACACAAACTGTATATTAATTGTGCTACATCTTTGGGTCGACACAATTCCGACACGAATATGATATGCCTAATACTAACAGACTAATTTCATGAATCAATTCGTGTTATCATGTCATGTCAACAATCACAGTCACTACTCCTTTCCTAGTTCAAATGCTAACGGAACAGAGATTAGTTTAATTGGACTGATTCTCTGCCTACTGGAGAGCAACTGGCTTCAAGGCCTTTTTTTTTTTGGCCAGGAACTGGCTTCTTCCGGAATTTGTTATCCAAAACCTCTAAAAAAACCAACTTTCCAAAATCTCTAATTACATTCAACATTTTCTAATTGAGTGGATGGCATCATCTGAGATAACAGTCAGTAGTTTGAATTCGCGCTCCAAACTCCACAAGAAATCATTCTGATTGTTGATGCTTAAGTTGTACTCCTGGAAGTACCCATTGTAGGTTATAATTGAAATAGTTGCCCTGAAAACGAAAATCCAAAATGGAAGAATTTAAGCCAACAGTAAGGTAGATAGAAAAATTCTTAAATTATGATAATAAAAACTAGAAGTAGGCAAACTTCAGTAAGGCAAAGATTACAAAAGGAGGATTTATTCAAACAGTAATCAAAACCTACATCACTAGACAGAGGCATGAGGATTTGTTCCCTCTAAATGTTTCCCAAGCATGCATGTTGGCAAATGATGTATGTTTACTTAAAACTCAGAGAGATGTCATCTCAAATTTATTTAATCATTCATGGAAACCTGGTGGTATTTAATCATTCACGTGAAAAATGTTTTACATAAAATACTTGTACATTTATCCATTGTTGAAACTCTATTCAAGTGGCTAATTCAGAAGTCAATATTGTAGAAAGGGATTGAGAATGGGGAGGGAAACAAATGAAGACTAAAGAAGAGACTTTACTTTATAAGATCACACACAACCTCCAGAAACTTACCTACAAGCCACAATTTCTGAAGTTGATGTATCAGCAACCTTGTCAACCTTTCGAACCACTGCATAGCTGCAAAACAAAAAGGGAAATAAAATAAAAATATAAACTAAAACTAAACTAAACTGATTTTGTGAATTAACAAGCTAAAGAGAAAATAATATCAAGAATGAATTTTATATCAAAAGTGATATTTGAATTAACATGTCTCCACAACCCATGTTTTGGTCTCTACCAACAAAATAAATTTTATATCAGAAGTGATATATGGATTTATATCATGTATGACTGAAAGATTTAATATAACAAACTTGATTTTTATGAAACTTAGAATAAGAAACAAAAGACAAGGCTGGCCAGGGACTAAGGGTGCCAATCCAGACTATTGTGTGGGCAAGGTCTGACTGGAGCACCTTTATCATATATTAAAGATGTTTTAGTCGACAAAATTTTAGGTCACACTTACATTAAGGGAAATTTGGAAAATTATAAATGCACTATAATTTTCCCTACAAGGTTAATAGTAGATTTTTTTCGATATCTGAACCATGGAAATGCCCAGATAGGTCTCAAACCATCCATACATCCATACTGTATGCTAAATATTTAATTTTCATGTTGTCAGTATACCGGTTGTAAAATTCTACTAAGGTATACAGTATAGGTATCAAGTTGGTTCACCTTTTAACTCCTGCGGGTGCAGCATTATGAAGTACATCATGATGTGCCGGATCCAGTGCATCAGTAACAGAGTCGGGTATAATTGATCCAAGAAAACTTCCTGTTCTTTTGGTTCTGCTAAGAGAGAGAAAATAACAACAGATAACTTTGTAACTCCTTTAATTTACAAAGTAAATAAGGATGAAAATTACTCTCAACTATTGGAAATATCTTGCATGAACTTCGTGAACATTGCGTATAAAATTGAAAATGTAACTTCATGAACACAAAAAATTCTGTAGGTCTAGAATTTTGAAGGTTCACTATGATATAATGATTTACCTCTATAAGGAGTTTCCTTTGGTTAATTTTTTCTGTCAAAAGAGGATGACAAATTAATCCTATACCAATAAGCAGGGATAGAGTTTTTACATACAACAATTTGAAGTTTTAAGTACTTATTCTTCTCCTAATAAAAAATACAACCGGTGCTTGCATTCATTTAAGAAAAAGGCGTAGTGTTTGGTCACATGCCATTTTTCCTTTTCCTATTATTTATGATAAAGATCGAACCATATGAATTATTCAAAAAATCAAATAAAGGTCAAAGCAGTTTTCAGAACATAATTTTAGTTTTTTCCTTTCTCTTTCAGGTCAACTTCGATTGAAACTGGCAGAAAGAAGATAAATACCAAACAAAAAAAGTAGAGCTTTAGAGTTGTCTAAAGACATTGGAAAGGTATGCAGGAATTATGCAAAATAAGCCAAAGGAAAGAATGATGCTACAAATGACAAGCTAACATCAAGTTTTTTTATAACAAAAATAGATAGGGTAGGCATAGGTCCATGATTAACACTTTCTTCCTTTCCTTTTTTTTCAACAAAAGAACAATATTTTGTTTTTGGATCATGTCCTTGAGCTAGTTGACTAAAAAATCCTCAATCAAATATGATTTTGTCCATTTTAGATAGGATTTTAATTATTGTGTTTTGTAAGTTCTCAAAATGCTCTTACCCACAATTAACGGTTATTAAGCTCAAATCTACATGTACATTTTTTCATAAATGAGTACTTTCGGAAAGCATTCATTGAACTATATCAAGAACAATGATAAATAAAAAATTATGCAAGAAAAGGAAGAGTAAGTATAATGCATATGTGGGACAAATACATGACCCTGATTTGAGAAAAAGTGAATTATGTTGCATCATAGCATTATATCTGTGATCAAGATAACATATCTATGAAAGACATGATATTTTAAAGTTGTTTCAGAAAAGGTCAATGGCATGTTGTAATTTTCATTGTTTTGTGGGTAGTAATATATGTTAGTGTTTTGACTTTTCTACTTAGATTACATTTAAATATTAAACATTATTAGCCCCTGAATAATAAAAAAATTATATTAGTGATATGGTTCTAATAATCCATTTTCTTTATAAACAAAATAAAAAAACAATGAATCAGGGTAAAGGTTAAAGGACAAATAAAAAGGATTGTGGAAAGATAAAAGACTCTGATGACTACTTCTTGGTATAAATGAAGATAATTGTGCAATATCATAGGAAAGTAGCATATATTCAAGCCCATAAGATATAGGAAGCAATATTTCACATGTTCAACATATAGCAGACCTATTATTGGGTGAGTTTCTGTATATACTAGGCTTAATATAGCATGTGCACTTACCGTGATGAGTTAGGTAGTATTATTGGCAATACATGTTGTTCAGTTGTAGTTCTCACCTTTGATGAATAGAAAACCCCAGAGAGAAAGCATGAACAGAACCTGAAGAACTTGTGGCCACAAGAATATCTGGTAGTTGCATAGATGGTCCAAATGACAAGGAAAATATAGTTGATGGGTAGGTCCCTCTTCGAAAGCTATAAGACTGCCAAGAAATATTAATTAGAGTTGCATATTTTTGTAAATATGAGTCAATTAGAGGTAGTGCCACATCTTGCTTCAGTGGATGTAGCTTACTATGAGTCAGAAAAGAAGATGATGTCTGGCGCAGCAATTATTATGCTCTGTGTGTGTGGGGTACGTCAGCTGATTGCATTGTTCTTAACAAATTTTCTTTTATGGGAAACAAAATCTCACTGAATGAAAAGAACAGTGCAATACAATGAACAAGATATCCACTAAGCTTAAAGAACTAAATTCACTAAACCAGATACACCATCAGATAGAAGCAGTTAGTACAATAAGACTAATAAACAGCCGCATTCCAATCGAGAATATTGCAGAAATAACAACTACCCCTAAATTCTGAAAAAACTGAAGCCCAAGCCCAAAAACGAAACCTCTCCCACAAGTAGTCCAGCTCCTCCCCCCCTCTCACATTCTCAAATATTCTTGTACAGACAGCACACATTCCTTTATTTATTTATTTATTTTTTGTGCTATAAAAATGTGTGATCGTTGAAATAAATATTCTTAGTAAGGGTTCAGGATCAGATACACTAAAGTTCTAAGAACAATGGGAAAAAAGAGCTGCTAATAATTGGTACACACTAAAAGAAAGCCCAAATATTATTATAGAACGAACGTAAAACCTAAAAAGGTACTACTGTAGCATAATGAATTATTTTAGCAAATCTTTCGCTTAACTTATTTGCAGTTTCAACTCTAAATACTGTTAAGCCCATGGCTAAACATCATCCTCGGAAATCAGCTTACAAGGAAAGGATGCTCATGCATTTATACACCACACATCCCAAAGGTACTTAGGCAATGTAAACTATCCTAACAAATTATAAAGTAAATGCAAAAATAATATGCTTGCATCACTACAATCGGCACTGGTCACAAATTAATAGGTATATGTTTCCTATCACCGATATTATACATATACACATATCACTTTCTTTCTCCAAAACTATTACAATCACAGACACAACAACACCAACAAGTACTAAAATCCTGACTATTTATGATGTTGATATAGGAGCTTAACTGCATATTTACAATATTGTGGAATCCAACATTATAGGTGTGTATTTTATGAGACTTTAATTTTGTGGCTGAATACAATAATCTGTCAGATTTGAATTTGTTGAACCATATAATCATATGACCCATACCACAACATTAACCATACTCGAATTGCTGTGTCATTGATAACTTACTTTAAACAATTAAAACCTATATACCTCAACATAGAAAATTATATTCATGCATATTTTGCTATTCTTCACCTTAGTTGCTTCCGAGACTAGATGGACTCTGATAATGGTTCCCTGTTCAGATGCTGTTGCTATGTACATCCCATTGGAAGAAAGGGCAATTGCAGCTAGTGGGGCACGATGAGCATCAATCTGTAAACAAATTTCAAGAGATATAAATAAAATGAGTTAGAAGATGGAAAGAGAGGTATTATTTACTCCACATCTGGTATAACTAAATATAGGCATATAAATCCATTAAGATTGATCCTTTATGATAAAAATCAAATTCAAACAATTGCTCTTGAAATATTCCAAAATTGCAGTTGCAAGGCATCGTGATTCTTGAGGCTTTAATACCAATAACGCATCTACAGAAGCATATAACATGCAACTTAAGTGATTAGTTTTTTAGTTTCTGAAAATTAAAAGAAAAATTCCTCTGTTCTAATTTGTGTGCTTCCTGTAATGCATACTTTTGGGTATGCAAATGAAACAGAACCATGACAATTGATCAACAAGATAGAAGACTAGAAGAGGAAAAAAACCATGAATCTTTCCATTACTAGTAAAAAAGTATACTCCCCAGCTTGTGAACACAAAAGCTCTCAATTCACTTTGAAAAAAAAAATTTCAGAACCTAGTTAAACTTTATGAGAATAAGAATACCATAACCTCACAATGTAAATGCAGGTCCATGACATTGTACAATAACACAGATCCTTTGGAGATGCTAGCAGGAAGAGCCAAGAAACAACCCTCCAAACTTGGAGAGAATGCACAGAGCCCTGAGGAGAAGAAAAAAAGAAAAAGATAATGAAGTTATGAAAGTAGATTTTGTGACGGATTGTTCGTTGAACTGATTGTGAAAGCTGGTATAGGTACAATAAAATGGGAGCCAATTTCACCTTTTATATTTGGTACAGTATCAATAGTGTCCAAGATTGCAAGACTATTTATGTCATATACATATGTTTTGTCCTGTAAAATGACAAGAAGTCTGCATTTTCCAAGAAACTAGATCAATCATCAACAAGGAGAAAGAATTGAAGTTCATTTAATGGATTAATAACCATATATAATGGGATGAGTGAATTCTGCATCATTTAAATTATTTTTCTGCAGTATCAAGAACATTAAAAAAAACCTTTTATATTTCTTATAATGTAACAATGTCAACAGACATAGGAACATCAAATCTATGCACTTCTCAGTATTTTCACATACTTTTTGGCATGCAAAGACATATCTATATGTTTGCATAGATGCATGTACAAGAACCACAAAGGGCTAAAAAAGGTAGAAATAAGAACTTTGAACAATTCTTAAATTAAAAATGGAAGCAGGATAATGATATTCCTGAAAAAAGAAAAAATGTATACAGTATGGAACACAATAAATGTCTTAACTGGTGTCAATAAGTGCCAAACATGGCAATTGTCTTCACTATAGTATATAGACTCCGAAAATATATTTTGTTAACGATAAAAGGATAGATTAGCTTGGAACATCAAAATAAAGATTACCATGACAACCAAGAAAAATTGGCAGCAAAAGCTCATGATCAGTCATCAGTGTATAATATATGGTTTACCGTTTCTTATTCATGCGAACCGCAAGTATTGAAGTTAAGAAATTTAATTCACGAAGAGCAGTTCCAGTTGTTGTATTGAACATACAGAGACGCCGTGGGGATAGAGATGGCTGTGGCAGTCAGAATGTCGAAAAGAAATGAAATGGGTGAAATGGTAAATAATCAGCAAATATTTCATGGTAGAATGCAAAAGTAACTACTATAACTACATACGTACCTCTTCACCAGCTCCAACAATGGCAAGAAGACTAGAGCTAAATAGCATTTCAACAATAACGAAAGCTCCAATGGCTAACCAAAAAAAACCAAAACAAAACAAAATTCAATAAATAAAAGATTTGAGAACAACCCATTAATGAATTAACTAGAGAAACCTTTTCTACGTAGTTCTCCATATAATAAAACTGAGAAAAAATAAAAAATCTAGTTTTCTACTTTTTCATTTTTTTAACTCAATTAATGACAATTGACAAGCAAAAATTAACTCGATGACTTGCCTCGTTCATAGCAGAGTCTCCCTGTATTGGAATCGAATATTTTGAAGCCATCCTTTGTGCCAATTGCAAAGCAACTGCCAATTCGAAAGAATTACAAACTCCCACGTAAAGAAAATATTCAAAAAATTATCATGAAAAAGAATAGTGAATATTTTTGGTTACCTGGTGTCTTGGTTGAAGGAGGCGCAGAGGATTGGGTAAGACGAGGAGGAGTGACTGGCCATTAGTAGAATTGCAGCTGGGAATTTGGAGCTTCAAAGCTCAAAGCTTCAAAATTCAATTCACGCCTGGAATTGAATTTGTATGAAGCTTGAAGAACTTTTGGATTGAAAGAGAGCGAAAATTGAAGTTGAAGAAAGCCAACGTTGGTGGAAGAAAGCAAAGGTGAAGACGGCCCCCCAGTGAACAGCATGGGCCATACTGATTGAGCCCATCAATAAGAAAATGGGAATACTAATTTAATATTGGACTGGGCCTGCAATTTGATCTAAGAAAAAATAAAAAGACAAAAAGTCAATTCAGTTTATTTGTTAAAAATTATGAAAATAAAGAATTTTTTTGTTTTTGTTTTTTAGGAGATGAAACTCATAACAATAATTTTTAAGTTTCGGTACAAAGCAAGTAAGACACAATTTTTTTGGGTCCAAAATCATACTAGGCCTGTTGGAAGTGTTTTGGTAGAAAGCCTTTTTACTCAATAGCACTTTTGATAAAAATGCTTTTGTTAGAAATACATAATTTTTTTAAAAAAAAATCTAAGTAATTCTTGTAAATGTACTTAAAAGTGCTTCACCATAAAGTATTTTATAACTTAAAAATGCTTTTAGTTTTTTTTGCGAAACGCAAATAAATTAAAGCGCTTTTTATTATTTAAAAGCGCTTTTAAGTCTTCTAAAAATATTGCCAAACAAGTTCGAAATTCCTCTACAAGTATTGGAATTCCATGCTCAATTCTTTTACATTAGGCTTATTATTAAATTTGCCTCTTGAAACATACTTTTTTTTTTTCGTTTACCTCCTAAAAGTTAAATCCTTTTACTTTGGCCTCCGAATTTTGGATCACAAGGGTAAATCTTTCCACTTCACCCCTGAACTCAAGTTCATTTATTTGTTCAGTTTTTATCTCAATTTTTGCCCGATTTTTAACTCATCAAACCTCCATCAAAATAAGCTATTTTATAGTCATTTTAAAGCTATGAATCTTCTCTTACAACCATATAAAAATTACTCAAATCAGAGCTCTAGAACTCTAGATAATATATGGAGTTGAGGGTGTAGATGAGAGTGTAAAGTTCGGAAGGCAAAGTATGAGGATTTAACTTTCAAGAGCAAAAAACAAAAAAAGTATATTTCAAGAAGTAAATTCAATAAAAAACCTTTAAATTATTATATGTATGTCATATGCTTTTAGACTCCTAATGAGATGATTTATATTTTGGAGCAGATGTGGACGTCTCCAATCTCACCCATAAATAGATCAGAAAATGAGCAGGCCCATTAAGCTATTTTCATTGTATGGATGTTGAGCTACAGAGTAATCTCTCTACATAGTACATACACACTTTCTCTCGCGTTGTTGGCAGCCACCATTGACAGGATTTGAAAGCTCAATCATTCAACTGTTGAAGCCAAATTTTTCAAAGACAATATTTGCCAACAATAAATGATATGAAGCTTGAACACTTGACTTGCTGCAATCTTGATCGTCGGATGCCTCGAGCACGAGCTTGTGCGAATTTTGTCCTTGAGGGCGGGTGGTTGTACTTGTAAATAACTCTTCAATGCTTAAGTTAGCTATAGGGAATTTTCCTCTTGGTTTTTGCTTGGTATTTAAAGGAAATTTCTCATTTAATCCTATGTTTTTCCTCCATTTTCATTATCTCCTTATTATAATCGGGTGAATTAATTCCCTTATTCAATTGGGTAACGAATTTATTAACAAATTAGATTGATATGGTTAGTGATAATTTTTTAATTATCATCGATCATCTTTAAATTCAAATTTGATATACATCACCTGATTTGATTGACAAATAATATCTCACTACGTGTTGATGGTGATTTTTGCTCCACCAGACCATACGTTATGAAATGATGTGTGTTATTGTTGTTATTTGAGTTTTATTTTCATTTAAATTTCGTGTGAAATATGGAAATGAATTAAGAATTATATATCGATAAACTTCCATACAAGAACCAAGAATATAGGTGGCATTCCAAACATGGCACACATAGCATGCAAGCACATTTGTAACTTTTAGACTCCCTGAATTTACTTTTTTCAATCTTATTGGTGAGAGCCAAAATTTGTGATCAAACCCATTTGGCCTCAAATATGTCAAAATTTTGGATTTCAAACTATTATACCCTAATATTAGATTAATATTGAATATTTTTAATGAGGTATATATAGATTTTTGAGTTTTCCAGCCATTAGAAGTTTATAGAAATTTTATTTTCTACCATGTTTTGGAATCTTTAGATATTTTTTTTCTGATTTTCTTGAATTTGTTTTTATTACAAAATAATAATAACAAACACAAACTCTGGGCGTTGATTTGCAATGGCCCATTGATATAAGCTGCACAGAGACAAATCTGGCCGTTGTACTTAAACAAGGGTCATCATTCGATCTTAACGGTCCTCGATCAGCCACCCAAATCTGATGGCCTAAAATCTATATCCTAGGGATGATAATTGTGAACAGTCAAATTCAAGGGTAAACTGCATCTGCATAACGCGTTTGGGTTGACAATACACCAGAAACATGTTGTAAATACACCAGAAACAAAGTATAAAACTGAAAAGATCCATTTGGTGATGAAGTTGGTGAAAGCCTGAAAGGACTTTTAAACTTGAATGGCCCATGGAATTAAAAGAAGCAACAACGAGCAAAGAGAGCCGCGTGATACCGCAAAAGCTTCAGAAAGAAAACGACCCCTGAACAGTGAACAGCTCATCACACTCTACTTTACACTCTCCCACCTCTCTCTCTCTCTCTCTCACTTTGACAGTTTTCTTTCTTTCACCATCATAAAAGCTAGAAATCACAGCAAATTTCACACCGACTTTTAGTCAAACCCGTCAAAATTATTTCTGGGAAAGCCTCTGTCTGGCACTAGGGAGCAGCATAGCAGAGCATCTGATGATGTTCTCCTATATATCTATACAAAACCCACCGTGCACATTGTGCCTTCCCTTGCTTCTTTTCACTCTCTCCTAACACACCAAACTAGAGCATACAGAAAACAAAAATAAAAGGGTAGAAACGACAAGGTCATATTTACATAACCCACAAAGCTGGAATGAGAAAAGTTGGCTTCCCAAACAGAACCACCTATCTTTCTTGGGAACTAACTTCCATTTTGTCCTGTAAAGAATTCAGGGAAAAAAAATTCTATTTTTCGTTTCTTCTAGTTTCTCTTTTTGCTTTTGTTTTCTATCTTGGACCAGAGAGTTCCATGGCAAAGGAATCCAAGGAATGCTCATCATCATCCTCATCCATAGATGTGCCAAACATGCTTGCGCGATCTCGTTCACTGCCATCATGTTTCAATGCATTGCAGGTGGAGTGGGACGCGCTTCTGTTACTGCTGTGAGTATGGAAGAAGTCCACGCTTGAAGTACTATGATTATGTGAGGCTGCCCACTTCTCAGCTAGCCCATCACCTTCGAGCATCCGAACCACTTCCGACATCTTGGGGCGGTGGGCTGGAAGGTACTGAGTGCACAACAGAGCCACTTGCAGTATTTCCCCCACCTCAATCCGGTCGTAATTGTCCCCCAGCTCCCTGTCCACCAAGACTTCCACTTTCTTTTCTTCTTGTATTTTCTTCACCTGTGACCAGCAGCATGTATAAACTTGCTCATTAGCTTTTAAATATGCAAATGTTATGCTTCTTATTTGGGCTTATTCCAGATAATTGTCTTGATAAACATTGTAAAACTGTTTCTTTTGATTTGGGCTTACTCTTGTATTATAATTGATATAGAAAGAGAGAAAACTGACACCAAAAATTATGACTGCACAAGCTATGACTGAGTAGTAATTGGATGCTCTCAACATAGATAGTTTTTAGTGATGTAACTGATAATCAGAAATTGTACATTAACTTGCTTGTATAACCATAAAATAATAAAAACAAAAAGAACTTCAACTATATGAAACATTCGTATAAAATATAAAGCTTATCCTAGTCACAGAAAAACTTACCCACTCAAGCATGGCTCCCTTCTGATTAACTGTTTTGCCAAACTCAAGAGCTCTCATTCCAGTTATGAGCTCTATCAAGAGAATTCCAAATCCAAAAACATCAGTTTTTTCAGAAGATTGACCAGTGGAAAGGTATTCTGGTGCAATGTGCCCTACAGTCCCACGGACGGCAGTGGTGACATGAGAATCAGCATGGTCAAGGAGCTTTGCAAGGCCAAAATCACCAACAATAGCCTCAAAGTAGTCATCCAGGAGCACATTTGCAGCCTTCACATCTCTGTGTATTATCTTTGGATCGCATTGCTCGTGCAGATACAGTAGACCTCTCGCAGCTCCAATTGCTATTCTCTTCCGTGTGTTCCAATCTAGTGCTGGTTTTCCTGTTGTGATCAGATCATATCCAGATCAGATCAATGATTCAATATATTAGGACTTCACTAAGATGGATGTACTAATTTGATGTATTAATTTTATTGTATTAGTGTAAATTTGATGTACTAATTTCTTTCCAACATAAACAGTTGATGTAGTTTTTAAACAATTTCTAGTATATAAATCCTTCTGCAAAGTTTATCTTTTTCTCTATCTGACGACTCAGATTTTTCAGGTTTCACCAAAAGCAGAATGTATCAACTTTAGACAATCAAGCAATAATTACCATAAACACGTAATTCCAATCAATAAACTTATTCGAGATGAGTTCACTTTCAAAAAACAGAAAAACAACCAAGAATATTCTGAAAAATAGATCACATGGTTTCAATATTTTTTTCAATTTATCTTTTAAATATTTTCTCAAAGAAATTATTTGTGAAGCCTAATTATTAAAATTATAACATTCAATGTATTAAAAAGTGCAATAAACATTGATGGTCCCAACCCAACCTTAAATGTCTATTAAATTATTATGTACAAACCTCTCAACCGATTGTGGTCCAGGCCAAGATCAAATCTAAGCAAGTAATATATTTTGGTGGTTTGTGTATCACCTCAACAAAATCACACAGGAAACAAACATGCCCACCCCCACCGTGCAATGTGAGTGATTTGTAGCAAATATGGACCAACCTCTAAGCCTGGAGGCTACACTGCCATTTGACATGTAAGGGTACACCAGAAGCCTCTCATTAGAGGTAGCACAATATCCAATTAACCGAAGCAAATTCCGATGTACTGCTAGGCTTATCATCTCCAATTCTGTCCGAAATTGTGATTCCCCAGCTGTTCCTGTTACATCCTTCAACCGTTTCACTGCCACAGTAGTCCCATCTCCTAACTTTCCCTTGTACACATTGCCAAAACCTCCAGCACCAAGTATGTGCTTGGAGCTAAAATGGTCTGTTGCGATTTGGAGCTGTTTGAAAGTGAAGTTTCTGAGGTTGCCTAAGCTCACGAGTCCCTCTTCTTGAATGTCTGCAAAAAAGATGAAGACCCATTTGACATCAGTTATATATATCTTCATCTACAATGTTGATTATGAAAAAGGGTCATCATGTTACTGACCACTGATATTCAGAATGGTTTGGCTTCTTTGCTTCTTTCTGTACCAGATGATTCCAAGTGATAGGAGTATGAGAAAGGTACAACTGAGGCTGACCCCAAGTGCAATTGCTACTGTCTTGGTCTTGTGTTTTCCTTAGAAGAGGAAAAACAAAAAAAATTAGAGAGAGAGAGAGATGGGTTTATAGGAGTGAAAGGGAGGTTTAAATAGTTACCAGATGATGGTTTTAGTGACATTGAAAGAGGTACAGGGGTGGCTGATCCAGAGCATCCTTCAGTGGAGCTGCTTCCACAAATTAGTGGGTTTCCCACAACACTGGCATAAGAACAAAACAGAAAACCATAAGGAACAATAAAAAATGACCACACATACAGAGAGAGAGAGAGAGAGAGAGAGAGAGAGAGAGAGAGAGCATTATATACTTGAATGTTCTGGCTGGGAATTTGGGCATTGGTCCACTAAGATTGTTATAAGACAAGTCCCTGAATGACAAGATTTATCATAAACAGTACCCATTGATCAGATTTTGAGCAAACTGTTTACAAATCAGAAACTCCTCAACATGTTTCAAGTAGTCTCAGTTTTCACGACACCGAGACACAAAAAACAAAATAATTAAGAAAGGAAACTGTGAAAAAGTGAAAACCCATACTCACAAGAAAGCAAGCTCGGGGATTTTGGCTAAAGACACAGGGAAAGGCCCAGACAAGCTATTGTTGTTCAGCCTCCTGTTCTCATTACATGACATAAAACACACAGTAAAAGACTTATATAAATAATTTGCAATAAAGAAAATAATAAACAAAAAACCCCATTTGGCTAGTTTTAACTGAAGCTATTAATTATCATGAACAAAAATAAAATAAAATAAGACAAAACCAATTTCAATTTTCTTTTCCTCCTCTTTCTTGGCACCCAAACAAGTCTAACAAGCAAATTACAAACACAAAAGAAAACACTTACAGGTATTGGAGAGTATTCAACTGACCCAGAGAGTCTGGGACAACACCGGAGAGTCGGTTATTGGAAAGATCCAAAGTCTGAAGCTTTGGAAGTTTACCAAACTCCGGTGGGAGTTTGCCAGATATATTGTTGTTCTGCATCAACCTTCAAATTCACAATGAAAGAAATCTTAAACAAAAGAAAAGGAAGATGATTAGGAAAAAAAAATGGGGTGTATTAAAAAGCCCAATCCTTTTGGTTGGTTGCAGCGAACATTTAAGGAAAAAANTTTAAAACAAAAAAAAAAAAAAAAAAAAAAAAAAAAAAGAGTTTTTAAACCAACATTAACATTAGGCTTCACCCTTTATTTACCTCTCATTATTTTCTCTGGAAACAAACTGAAAGCTAAAGGACAATACAATATGAATTGAAGGAAGAACACAAATGGGGTTGTGGGAAATTTTCTTTTAAAGGGCTGAAAAGGCTCAGTTTTCTTACACTTGTCGAAGATTTGTGAGATTTCCAATAGCCCCAGATAAAGTTCCAGAGAGAGATTGGCTTGGAGCTCCCCTACAACAAAACCAAGAGAAGGTCAGGCCTGCTCAGTCAAGCTTGAAACCAATTTCAATGAAGCCAAAAATAACCCCAAAAGAAATGATGAAAAAACTCACAGGCCTATAACAAAATTCTCAGAGGAGCAAGTGATCATAGCCCAGCTACATGGGTCCACAGAGTCCTCATCCCAGTTGTTCAAAACTCCATGGGGATCATTGAAAGCTTCCCTTAAACTTATCAAAGCCTCCACTGCAAGAAATACCAAAAAAAATTTTTTTTTTAAACAACCCAAATAACAGAGTCAAAAACTTGTATGAAAAAGGCTATGGCAATGGTGATGAGGAGCAGAGGAGTTTCCGACCTTCATGGTTGCGAGGTTCATAGGAGAGACAGAGTGAAGAAAAAGAGAGAAAGAATAAAAGGGTAATTGAGAAATTGAGAGGAGGAGCCATGGTTATGGAATGGTGATGCTGATGAGGAACCTGTACGCTTCACACAAAGACCATGATAATGTGAAGTTAAGCCAATTTCAATCTCGCTCTCTCGCTCTCTCTATCACAACAATGAGCTGATGGATTTGATGGAGTTGATGGGCCTCTCTCTCTCTCTTTTTCTTGGTACTCTCTTTTTCAGTCTCTCACCACCCTTTCTCTTGTCTCACTTCACAAATATTCAGGGCAAAAAGAAAAAGAAAAAGAAAATGTGACAGAAAGAGAGAGTGTGATTTTAATTTTTTTTTTTAGAGAGAGAAAATAATTACGTGGGTTATACGAGTTGTCAGGGGAGGGAGATGTGTGAGAGTTGTGCAGGTACTGAAAGATGGGAGTGGGTAGAGGCCACTAGACCAGAGAGAGGGTGTGACTGTAAGAGCAAAGCAGTAGGCAAGCTGGACTGGACTGGACACAGACTATGACTAAGAGGACAAAATAAGACTGGGGGCTAACATGCGCCTCTCAATCTCTCTCTCTCTCTCTCTCTTTTTTTGCTTGTTCCAGACAAAAAGCATGGAGATGGTGAGAACTTAAGAGGATCAAATCACCAAAAATGGAGAATTGGTTTCTTGAGAGGTTACACTTCACAGTCTTCACACATTCTTGTCTTTTATTAGATCCCTGCTTGTGATCCCTACTAGCTACTTATTACTAGCTACTTAAGCTACTAGCTAGCTGCTCGTATGAACTAGCCACCTCATTACACAGCTTTTCTTTTTAGTGTTTTTTCTTTTTTTTTCAAACAATTCATATTGTCCTTCCTAGCAACCAAAAAAAGAGCCTCTGTACTTTTTAATTTTTATTCAAATTTT